>BPLR01019856.1:0-48960 GCA_021605095.1 Caerostris extrusa
TAATAATAAATTAATAGTTTAAAAGAACTAAAAACACGCTTTAGAGTTAATCAATCTAAAAATGACTGACGAGAAAATGAATGTCACTGTTCTAAACTGGGGTGCTCGATAGCAATCGTTATAATTTTTCACCAGTTTCATTCCGAAATGCAGAGTTAGTTTAAAAATGTCATACAAAAGCACCCCACGCTTTTAGAGCAGTCACATTCATTTTCTCGTCAGTCATTTTATTCTCTTATGAACAATAATTATTTTTTAGCTTTTTGGATTGATTAACTTCTAAAGGCGTGTTTTTTTAGTTTGATTAACTCTAAAAGCATGCTTTTTAGTGTTTTTAAACTATAATATTTAAATGAGGTCCCGGTACGGAGGACTGGTTCTTACAATAATTTAATTGTGAGTAAAAACAAAGGCTAAATGCGAATATGTCGAGCCAGCCAGGATTCGAACAGGGAATCCCCTAATCAGGCGCGTTATCCGTTGTGCCGCTGTCCCACGCAGGTTTGAATTTGAAAGATGTCTGTAAATGTTTCTTTGCAGCTTATATAGTGTGTATGAGGAGAAACAGATGTCCAAAGGAAAATGAAGCGTCGATCACATGACTTTTTAAAGGCTGTGTGTTTTTAATCACTAATCCTGGCGATCCTAATCATGATGAGATAATAAACTTTATCAAAATATTTTATTGTCGTCTGTCCTTGATAAGTCTACAACGTTTAAATTAAATCGGACGCTTAAAGTAGGGCAAAATCGAGCCCACAGAGTGAGTTACAACATACAAACAGACAGGTGAAACTAATAAAAGCGTATTGAAAATAGCAAGAAATTAAATTCTTGGAAACATCATTCTGTAAATACATTTTTTTAATATTTTTTTAGCAAACTGTATGTTGCATTATGTTAAAGACAGTAAAAGTATAAAAAAAATAAATAAATGAATAAACTAAAATATTAATTTTTCTCAGCAACTATCAGTGTCTAGTAAAATATATTCTTAATGTACTTTTATATGTATATATAAAATTATACATTGTTTGTGAAATTAACGGAATCGTATAACATGTATTGAGCATTCATGGGGAATGGATTATTACGCATATTTGAAATAACGGATAAATCAGAAGTCCGGAAAGTCCATCCCTTTTAGACTTGTCTTTCTAGGTTTCTTTATACAGAGCTTTTGATCCTTAAACTACACGCGCTAACTCAACGCGTTTTCGTGCCTTCCTCTCGCCTTCTTGTTCCTGATATTTGCATATTAATCAGATTTCGTTACATTGGATATGCATTATGCTGATCGCAATAAATATTTTTCTACAATTTTATAGATTGTCTGACATTAAAAATTACATCCTTTACTTAAGTTCTTTCACATCAATATATATCTTTCATCCTGATATCCTGGCTTGACTAATGGGTAATGCGCTGGGTTTCCTAACTACTTAATTAAATGTTATAAAAATTAAATATTTAATTTCATAAAGCAATATGTGCGTATGTTATTTGACTATATATATATAGTCTTCTCATGATAACGCTAGATTCCTGATATTTTTCATTCTTACTACTTGTACTTCTGAATCACAACAATGTTTTCCCAGCTTTAGGAATGCTCATATAGAAGCTTTCGATTCGATATCTTTTGTCGAATTTGAATCAAACATCTTTAGCTCAGAAACCTAATAAATAATGTCGAACCGAACGCTTCCGCATCTGAGATGAATCAATATATTTTTGCCAACTTACTTTAGAATACGGTATTTTTTTTCCTCACTAGCGCAATGCTCATAGGGAAACATTATTACAGATACGCATGCGCAATTTCCTATGAGCATGCGCGCTATGGAGAAAAAATACCGTATTTCTAAAGTAAGATATGCAAAACTCTCTATTAACACCTTATTTTCAGTATGCACTTCAGATTAAATTATCATAATTTCGTGCAAAATTACGAAAAATAAAATAATTTTACTAGCTGTCTCTAGTGAGATAATTTTTTTGTCCATCAGTTATGGGCTAGTATTATTATTTATTAATTTTTCTTTTTCACATGATATTCATAATATGATTCCATTTCTCCCACGAATATAGCTCTATTTTTCCATCCCAGAGAAGGATAAATTATTCAACTCAGAGAAAATATGAGCAACATTTTTTAATATTAGAAATGTACCAGCAATAACATGATATTCATAATATGATTCCATTTCTCCCACGAATATAGTTCCTATTTTTCCATCCCAGAGAAGGATAAATTATTCAACTCAGAGAAAATATGAGCAACATTTTAATATTAGAAATGTACCAGCAATAACATGATATTCATAATATGATTCCATTTCTCCCACGAATATAGCTCTATTTTTCCATCCCAGAGAAGGATAAATTATTCAACTCAGAGAAAATATGAGCAACATTTTAATATTAGAAATGTACCAGCAATAACATGATATTCATAATATGATTCCATTTCTCCTAATGAATATAGCTCTATTTTTCCATCCCAGAGAAGGATAAATTATTCAACTCAGAGAAAATATGAGCAACATTTTAATATTAGAAATGTACCAGCAATAACATGATATTCATAATATGATTCCATTCTCCCACGAATATAGCTCTATTTTTTTCCATCCCAGATAAGGATAAATTATTCAACTCAGAGAAAATATGAGCAACATTTTAATATTAGAAATGTACCAGCAAAACATGATATTCATAATATGATTCCATTTTCCCACGAATATAGCTCTATTTTTCCATCCCAGAGAGGGATAAATTATTCAACTCAGAGAAAATATGAGCAACATTTAATATTAGAAATTAAATCAGCAATAACATGATATTCATAATGTGATTCCATTTCTCCCATGAATATAGCTCTATTTTTTCCATCCCAGAGAAGGATAAATTATTCAACTCAGAGAAAATATGAGCAACATTTTAATATTAGAAATGTACCAGCAATAACATGATATTCATAATATGATTCCATTTCTCCCATGAATATAGCTCTATTTTTCCATCCCAGAGAAGGATAAATTATTCAACTCAGAGAAAATATGAGCAACATTTTAATATTAGAAATGTACCAGCAATAACATGATATTTCATAATATGATTCCATTTCTCCCACGAATATAGCTCTATTTTTCCATCCCAGAGAAGGGATAAATTATTCAACTCAGAGAAAATATGAGCAACATTTTACTATTAGAAATGTACCAGCAATAACATGATATTCATAATATGATTCCATTTCTCCCACGAATATAGCTTTATTTTTCCATCCCAGAGAAGGATAAATTATTCAACTCAGAGTAAATATGGAGCAACATTTTAATATTAGAAATGTACCAGCAATAACATGATATTCATAATATGATTCCATTTCTCCCACGAATATAGCTCTTATTTTTCCATCCAGAGAAGGATAAATTATTCAACTCAGAGAAAATATGAGCAACATTTTAATATTAGAAATGTACCAGCAATAACATGATATTCATAATATGATTCCATTTCTCCCCACGAATATAGCTCTATTTTTCCATCCCAGAGAAGGATAAATTATTCAACTCAGAGAAAATATGAGCAACATTTTAATATTAGAAATGTACCAGCAATAACATGATATTCATAATATGATTCCATTTCTCCCACGAATATAGCTCTATTTTTCCATCCCAGGAAGGATAAATTATTCAACTCAGAGAAAATATGAGCAACATTTTTTAATATTAGAAATGTACCAGCAATAACATGATATTCCCACGAATATAATATGATTCCATTTCTCCCACGAATATAGCTCTCTTCTTTTTCATCCCAGAGAAGGATAAATTATTGTTCAACTCAGAGAAAATATGAGCAACATTTTAATATTAGAAATGTACCAGCAATAACATGATATTCATAATATGATTCCATTTCTCCCACTGAATATAGCTCTATTTTTCCATCCCAGAGAAGGATAAATTATTCAACTCAGAGAAAATATGAGCAACATTTTAATAATAGAAATGTACCAGAATAACATGATATTCATAATATGATTCCATTTCTCCCACGAATATAGCTCTATTTTTCCATCCCAGAGAAGGATAAATTATTCAACTCAGAGAAAATATGAGCAACATTTTAATATTAGAAATGTACCAGCAATAACATGATATCATAATATGATTCCATTTCTCCCACGAATATAGCTCTATTTTTCCATCCCAGAGAAGGATAAATTATTCAACTCAGAGAAATATGAGCAACATTTTAAATATTAGAAATGTACCAGCAATAACATGATATTCATAATATGATTCCATTTCTCCCACGAATATAGCTCTATTTTTCATCCCAGAGAAGGATAAATTATTCAACTCAGAGAAAATATGAGCAACATTTTAATATTAGAAATGTACCAGCAATAACATGATATTCATAATATGATTCCATTTCTCCCACGAATATAGCTCTATTTTTCCATCCCAGAGAAGGATAAATTATTCAACTCAGAGAAAATATGAGCAACATTTTAATATTAGAAATGAACCAGCAATAACATGATATTCATAATATGATTCCATTTCTCCCACGAATATAGCTCTATTTTTCTATCCCAGAGAAGGATAAATTATTCAACTCAGAGAAAATATGAGCAACATTTTAATATTAGAAATGTACCAGCAATAACATGATATTCATAATATGATTCCATTTCTCCCACGAATATAGCTCTATTTTTCTATCCCAGAGAAGGATAAATTATTCAACTCAGAGAAAATATGAGCAACATTTTAATATTAGAAATGTACCAGCAATAACATGATATTCATAATATGATTCCATTTCTCCCACGAATATAGCTCTATTTTTCTATCCCAGAGAAGGATAAATTATTCAACTCAGAGAAAATATGAGCAACATTTTAATATTAGAAATGAACCAGCAATAACATGATATTCATAATATGATTCCATTTCTCCCACGAATATAGCTAGCTCTATTTTCTATCCCAGAGAAGGATAAATTATTCAACTAATAGAAAAAATATGAGCAACATTTTAATATTAGAAATGTACCAAAAATAACATGATATTCATAATATGATTCCATTTCTCCCACGAATATAGCTCTATTTTTCTATCCCAGAGAAGGATAAATTATTCAACTCAGAGAAAATATGAGCAACATTTTAATATTAGAAATGTACCAGCAATAACATGATATTCATAATATGATTCCATTTCTCCCACGAATATAGCTCTATTTTTCTATCCCAGAGAAGGATAAATTATTCAACTCAGAGAAAATATGAGCAACATTTTAATATTAGAAATGTACATTTAATATTTGTATATATAGTATCCCAGGGATGGGCAAACTTTTCGGTTCAGAGCCAAAAATCGAAGGAAAAAAAAGTTTGGCGGGCCAAGATAAATTTTTAAAAATATTTATAACCATTTATTATTTATAATATTTATAATATTATTAACCAAAAATATATATATATATATATATATATATATATATAGTTTCGGACGATTTATATATAAGCGAAATAATAAAAATAAAGTATATATATATATACTTTATTTTTGAAATATTTACGAATAACCCAAACAAGCACTAGCTACGATATACTTTTAATAATTTCACCACTATTCACAATGGTACTATATGTCCGCAATCTTTCCATACGCAATCAATAATATTAGAACTCGCGCCAAAAGAAAAAGCCGATGGCTGGAAGACCTCACATGCGCAGTTTTCCACATGTGAGGTCTAATTCACCTATATTGATTCCTATACGTCTGCTTCCCGTGAAAAGAGATAACGTTTGTTGGCGCCAATCTACAGCTGTAACTAACAAAAAATTTCCGCTTTCAACACTTTACCGATTGATATTTCCGTCGATTTATGTTTTGCAGAACAAAAATAGAGAAAGTAAAAAAGATCATCAGTCCTTTGAAAAAAAAAATATTTAATCAAAGTAGAAAAGGGGATGGATACATAATATATAAAATATATATATATTAATTTGCTTCGGACCGGCAAATTAAAATTCTATCCGCGGGCCGGATAGAACCTTCCGGCGGATCGGAGTTTGCCCATCCCTGATATAGTACATGCAACATTTTAATATTAGAAATGTACCAGCAATAACATGATTTCAGACCCTCAATAATATGATATTCATGTTATTACCAGAAATAGCATGATTGCATTTCTCCAACGAATATAACTTTATTTTTCTGTCCCAGTGAAAGATAAATTATTCAACTCTGAGAAAATATGGGCAACATTTTACTCTTAGAAATGTACCAGCAATAACATGATTCCAAAACTAAGCGAAATAATAATTTGAAAGATCCATTAAAATGTTGTCGATATATATTTTCCGATTTTGAATAATTGATCTTCCACTTCAACAGAAAATGCGGTCATCATACGTAGCCAATGGACAATCTCCAAGTGTTACTATAACTACGAATAATCAAGCCCTTCAATCTTTCATTGGCCACCCTGTATAATCTGCAACATTATGAAATTACTTAATTTTTTTATAACATGCATTTCAATAAATGATTGCCAAGTTCATTAATTTAAAATTAATTTTTTGCTTTGTTGAATCTTTTCAGTCATGTTCGAGCTCGCTCGTAGCAGCCGTTCCTACAGTGAATTGAGTGGGCGGACTGAAGTTATTGTGGGTGATATCGTCATGGCTCTGGTTGAAATGGGTAAGTTTATGTCTATATTATTGAGCTATATTCATACTAACTCTTTTTCAGCGACCAAGAGTGAAGCGTCGACCAATCATAAGCCTTAGCACGTCACGTCTGAGGTTTGTTATTGGTTGACTCTTTCTCGCTTTACGGCTCAATGCTTTGGTATAAATGCGGCTTTAATGTTATATGTTATTCATTATATATTTAGTTATTCTAAATCAGTTACTTAGTACTGAAATATCGAAGTTATTATGGTGACTCCTCGTTACATTCGCACTAACTTCCTACCACTACAGTCCATGTTGGTCCAAGGCCTCCCTAACAATACGACTCCAAAGTCGTTTGTCACAAGCTTTGGTTTTTCAATTTGTGATCCTTAGGTTCATCATATCTTTTTCCAATTCATCAATCTATCCGTTCTGGGTACCATACCATGGTACCATGGGCTTCAGGTTCGAAGCCTGGTGGTAGCATGGATGCTTGTTAGTAGTATCGAAATACACGTTAAACTTTAGGTCCCGGTCTAATTAGCACGAAAGTGTTCTCAAAATTACCGTAGGACGACAAACCAAACCGAGAAATCATCAATCCATCTCTTTTTGTGGCCTTCTCTTTTTCTTTGGCCACTGGCACTTCTCACCTTTGAAAGTCTTCTTCATGTCTATGTTATCGTGCATTCACCCTATGTGTCCTAGCCATTGAATTTGCTCTGGTTTTGCCACAGGTTTCGGGTTCGATTCTTGTCAGGGTCGTGGATGTTTGTAATGGTTCGGAATCCAATTTAAGCTGTAGGTCCTGATCTCATATGACTGTAGAGCGTCACAGAGCCTAGTCAGACTTCTCACCCACATCATTCCCAAACTGTATTGAGGCAACTCAGTTCTAGGCATAGTGATGTGATATGGGGGTGGGGTGTAGTAGTAGTAGCCATTGAATTCTCTTTGACTTTAGGTAATTTATGATATCCTTTTCTCCAAACAATTTTGCGATTTCATTCTTGTAACGCCTCCTCCAAGCATCACCCTCTCTGACAGGTCCATATATAGGTTATATTCGCATGTAGGGGAACTAAAAGAAAAAAACACGAAATATCCGAATACGCAGTATAACGAGGAACAATTGTAATGAATTATTTTATTATTGGAAATAGTATTTATTATTTTGTCATTTCTATAATTTAATTAAAGATAAGTATTAGTTGAAAGTAAATTGACTGATGCTCTTGCAAAATTTTAATGCAGTTGTAGGTACTAAAAACATGAATAATAAAATCGCTAGCTAGGTTCCTAAATAATAGATTTTATTTTTTATTGAGTACATTTTGTATCGTCATGTAAAAGTGTCTTCGTATGAAACTTTGAATCTTAATGTTGCATATTCGAAATTAACTCTCACGCATACATTTTTAATGTAGAATATATATGAAAGAAATGGTTATCTGTGGATTTGCAGCAACTTATCCCCAGACGCCTTTAAAAACAAAGTGGTTTTGCTATTGGACTCTAGAGCTGCCATACAAGCTATCGGGTCATATGAAGCGCCTTCCTTTAAGAATATCTCAGAATGTCAAACATTTCTTGAAAGATTGGCGGTAGAGGAGCGATACATCGTCCTCCGGTGGATCTCTAGATGCTGTGCTATTTTAGGTAATGATCAGGCAGATTTGCTGGTTAAGAAGGACACATATATAGTGTCCAGAAGCCAAATAGTTGCAAATCAAATGAGCCTTAGATGAAAGGCATTGCTCACTGCTCGTAACTCCTCGAGGAGTTAGAGGCACATTTTGGAACAAGGTATTTCGGACAAACTTCATGAAAAAGCTGTCGCTAGACAGCTTGCGGTGGGCCATGACTGTTTGGCGAGCCATCTGCATCGCATTGGCATTTTTAATGGCCCGCTATGTGGGAAAGACGAAATCATGGGCAGGCACCTTATAGCAGGACGTGGGGACTCGAAGGCGAAAAGATATTGGAGTGCTAGAATCTTGCTGATCAGACATTGATTTTTTCTCTTATTGTTTTTTTTTCTTGTGTGTGTTTACACTGTTTTGATCTCGTAAGAGTTTGTCATTTTCTCTTGCCAATGGAAATAAAATTTAAAAAATATATATTTCGTGAATTTTAATTAGAACATCAAAGTTTTTTTTTTAATTGAATTGAAAATAAATTCTTAAGCAAGCATAGCTTTTCATATAATTACTCTCCATTTGCGCCTTTATTATTATTGTTATTCAATTAAATTTGTAGAACGTAACATTCTTTTTTGTGTTCTTCTAAATCAGATTTCCTGAGTTTATTTATATATGATACAAATTCAATCTGTTTGATTGATATTTGCACGATTCTCTTATCCAGAGAAATATCTGGCACTATGAAAAAGAAGTTTATTCTCAATTTATCTTATTTCAATTTTATCTCTCGCCTTTCTCCTCAATGTTTATAATGATGAAAGAAAAATTGGTCCATTTATTATGACATTATTAATTTTAAAGCGTGGATATTATTCTAAATTTTCAGATAGACTTCTAACTAACTAATTCCTAATATTTATATTAATTGATAAATATTAAGATTTATTTGCTGAAAGGAATATTTCCCTCTTGAATAATATTTCAAATTGAAGAACATTTAGGTTATTCATATATATTAAATTTTTAACTAATTAAACTAACTCCTTGGCATTACTCAGCCTATGGTGGGTCAAGGACGTCTTGCCTACTGGCGGATTTCGAGACAGGAGATGTTTTATTTTTATAGGATAGGGTTGTTAGCCCTATGCCCAATAGTCATACTAGACCGGGACCTACGAAACGCATACGACTTTCCAATATAGTATCCGAAAATGTTGATGTAATAATAAAGTATTATTTTTTTAAAACGTAATTTAAATACCAATATTTTGAAATTTTAATAAACGCTTGTGAAAATGTGTTTCTCACAGTCGTAGAATTTGAATAGTTTTAGTGCGGGTATAATTAATTTGTTTTTCATTAAAATACTTTATAATAACTTATTAGGTAAAAATATAATTACAGTTTAATGTGTTCATATTAGCATGTATTTTTTTAATTTTTTTATTTCTCATGATGTCAATTTTCCATGAGGAATAATTAAATATGATAAAAACTATCAGATTTTAGTTAAATTTGTTGTCCTTTGAATATGTGAAATAAAGTCATTTGACATCATTTATTTTGACTCACCCTTATGAAATAAATTATGTGACTTAAAAAAATGCTGTTTAATCCACACTAATTTATCCAAATTTCTGCCTATTTCTGAATATACAAAGTTGGAGGTGTTTAAATATCGAGTGTTAACAATCATCAGGGGAAGAAAAATAAAATTCTCTCTACAAAAAATGTTAAGCTGCATTAATTGCCTTTAATTTTTAAATCATATTTACATTTTTTTTCCCCTAATAAATGTCTGCTTTTTTTTTTTAAAGGTATAAATGTTGAATCTCTCATTCCATATGCAAAGCGGCCTAATAAAATAAGTTTGCCAACACGTGAGTAATTTTTTATTTCTATTTTTTCTTTCAGTGTAATAAGTTTTTAATTTGTATTTATTAGATTTCTATTTACTCATTTTGTTTATTTCTGATGTTTTAAATTTTTTTTCAGCTGCTCCATCGAACAAACCAGCTGTTTCGCGCATTCTACAAGCAGGTGAAAAACGGCCATTGCCTACCTATGTTCCGGATAATTTTCCAACTTTTCCGATCCCCATACATACATCAGAACTCCAGTAAGTAAATTTAATATAATAACTATATTAAAAAAACACTTTCGATCTCCGGGATCAATATTCTTATAGTTATTTCGCAAAGTATTTTCTTTTCAAAATTTGAGCATTATTAAGATTCTAATTATGAAACAACTAAAATTTCGAGAACATGTATAATTATTTAAAAAAAAAAATGCTGAAATATTCATAAATTTCTTATTAAATTTTATAAGTAACCACATTTAAAATTAAATTAAAAAGAAAACAATTAAATGTGTAATTCAGTCAATGCATTGTAACTATCATTAGTAAAAATAAATAAAATGGTAAATAAGAAATTAATTTTGCTTTGTTTATTACTTTATCAACTAATAAATAATAATTATCAATAATGAATAATTTTTCATAGTTTTTTTTTTTTTTCCCCCTAATGCAGCTGGCAAATAGTTAGACTGTTTTCTTTTTATGCTATAAGCAAGGGCTACACTGACGTCACTCACTTAGAATTAATTACCCGGGGTGCGTGTAGCATGAAAGTAAGCTATGGACGCGATGTAACGGTACCGACAACGTTCTTCGTTCTTGTTAGACCGAGACCTACGATTAAAGTAGATTCCGAACTACTGCAAACATCCATGGCACCGCCATGCTAGAACGCTAGCCACTAGCCATCAGCCTTACCCCCATAGTTGAAATGAAGTTACTTTTTACAATATAAGTGAAATAAATATATTTTAATTAGAATTATTTTATTATTTTGAAGACTAAATTAAATTATACTAATTCTTTTATCTGAACTATTTCTTAACATATTATTTTAGTTTTTATTAGTAAAATTATGAATGTGAAAATTATAAAATTTATTTATTTTCATTTTTAAAAATGGCATTCATGTTGCTTTTGTATTAGTACAGTTTATATATAAAAAAAGTCATGAATATGATCTTGTTTCCTGTATTATAATAAAAAATTAGATTATTTAGATAATTAATAAACTTTAATGTCATTATTTATTTAATCTTTACTCAGAAAACTATAAATAAGAATTTTAATACAATAGCCTTCTTTTATGCATATATTGGAAGTCAATAAGAAGGTGTTGTATTTAAATAATTGTACTATAATAGTTGTGTGACTTTTTTTTCTGTAAAAAGTTTATTAAATATCCAAATTAATATAACGAATCCTTTTTTTTTTATGGTATACTGTGTATACCATTAAAAAATGTATTCAAGAAGTCTAATAACATTTTGTTCATTAGTATATTTTTATATTATTATGTTGATTATTGTTATTATTTAAATATGTTCAATTTATTAAAAAGAAATTTATGTTTTTGTTGTGGTTTTTTATTTTACTGAAAAGTAACATGTTAACATTTTTGTCAGTTTATCTAAAAGTAATTTGAACTTTTTATTAGACTCATCGCCAGCCCATCACTGAATATGAAATAATCAGAGAAAAAGCTGCAACTCAAAAGCGAGATATTGAAAGAGCTCTCACTAAATACACTGCCAAAACCGGGGCTACTCATTCATTGTTTTTTGATGATGCTGGCTTATTCCCACGTATGTATATTTAAATTTAAAGTAAAAATTTTCAACTGAAATCTATGGAACTTTTATTGTGAAATAAAATTGATTAAAATGTACCATAAAAGAAAGTAAATACATTACTGAAATTAAATAATTTGAGAAATTGTGTTAATTATTTTTAAATGTTAATATAGAGATTGCTAATATCAAACAGTATGTAGTAATATTATTGAACATTCATATTAGTTTTAATTTTTTTTTAGAGGAAATATTAATTGAACATTTGAAAATTTCTACAAGAAACATTTATTATTTTATATGAAGAATTTTTTTTTTTTTTTTTTTCTTACATAATTTTATTTTAAAAAAATTTTAATATGTAAAGGAAAGACTAAATTGTCATTATATAGTATTCCAGTAATAGAAACTCTCAATTTATGTTCCCAACTTATTATCTTCCTAAACTTTTCATGTTTAATTAGTTATTATATGATTTGGCCCGACTCATGGCAATGTGCTGCAGTGGTGAGAATTAGGCAAGGTTCAATGCATTGGCTGCTTTGTTGTAGACATTGTTTCAAAAAGCAAGGAGATACAATGGCATTTGTAATGTTCAGCATCTTGTCCCGTTAGTCAAACCACCTGTTTGGAGTTTTCCTCCAAACAACACAAATGCGGGATAGGCACTGCCCTCCTTTTCAGCAACATGGAGCCAAGTTAGACTTCTACCTATGGGTGCTCCATCACAACATAAGCTGCCACTTTTCTTCCATCCATGAGTAGATTACTCATGGAATGTCTGTCCCCTCACTATAGGGCACTGAGGTTTAGACACAACAAAATATAATTTTGAAACCTTAATTAAGTTAAATTTGGCAAAATGTGAAATAAATAAAGAAATAACTTGAAGTGGAAGGTACAGAACAATTTTTTTGTTTGATTAGATGGAATCACAAATTTGTAATTGTTTATAGATATAGTTGTCTCTTGTGGCGACACACAGGTATGTGTCATTCAGGTAAACAGATCCCATTTTATGTTGTGAAAATTCTGGATTTGCTGCTTCTTGTTAATGATATTTTGAGAATGATGTCCCACCATGTTTAAAAAGGCTGAGTTAAGAAAATATTTGGAGTATTAATGCATTTAAGAAAATATTAATACAGCAAATACAATTTAGAATAATTCATGGTTAAGCATTGTTCTTAATTTTTGGCAAGAAAACAAACAAAAAATTCATAAGTGTGAGCCTTTTAATATCCAGGTTTTTTTTTTTTATCAATTTTTATATACTTACAATAAGAACAACTTTGTAAAATTGAATGTTTTAAGAAAATATTATTTTATTAAATAAATTATCAGTAAATAATTTTGTTATGTAATCATGATTATATTGATATATAGTTACATAAATGTATAGAAAAAGTGTATTAGTAAAATCCTCTGAAACAATATGTGTTTAAAATAAAATGCAACTTTCAAATCTTTTTTCTGTGTAATTGATTGTAATTCAGTTTAGAATAGTTTATAACTAAAACAATTTCTTAGTGTTATTATTAAAAACTGAAGGAATTTCTTTACTAGCAATTATCCAAATTTATTACTTATTATAGGAAAGTAATTTAGGATCAGTTTATAAGATGCTTACCTTAAAAATAAATTTTAAAGACCAGCTTTTCTTACTTTTGGCAAGAATTATTTCTTTAACATTTTTCTTTGATTTTCAGTCATAGCTTGTAAGCCATGTCCAAATCCATATTTAGCTGCTCTACTGTTTAAAGATCAAGTATATGAAGAAGAAGAAACAGAAAATGCAAATCAGTCATCTTCTCCGCCACAATGTAAGTATTTATTTTGTGAAAATTGAACATTTTTATTTCTAAATTTTTTTCAGGTGATATGCTCATTGCAAATATTTTTCATGTATGTGTGCAGGGTTTTGAAACTAATGTTAGGTTCACATTTAATATTTCTCCATTACATTGTAATGTAAATCTTTTTGTAAAACTTGAATTTAAGGAAAATTTATAAAAATAGTATTGGTTTTATGTGATTCACACAAGATGTACATCATGTATATATATATACTTTAATTTATTAAAATTAATTATGAATTGTTTTATTAGTTAAAATTCTAACTTCTGGAATATTTTTCTAAATACTAGTATTTATTAAACCTTTTCATTGCCATAAAAGGCATACTTCTTATTAAATTTTTTTTTTTATTATATGAATTAGTTTATGACAAAAAGTAATTATATTGGAATAAAAACTTAAATGTAGTGTAAAAAATTTATTAGAAATAATCGAATCTTAAATTATCAAATGAAAAGATAGAATCATGTTGGATAGTAGTATTTTGTGAATAATGAAAAGGTTATTTAAACTAAAATAAATTTCTGCTTCAGTTTAATATAAAATTTCTTTTCAAAATTGCAATACGTGTTGAGTTTAAAATTTGGGTATGATTTGTTGGTTCACATGCTTCAATAGGAAGGAATCCGATTCTATTAAATGAGGATAATTAATTCTAAAACAAATGTATCTTATAATAAATATACACTCAAGTGTGACAGTCTATGTTTATTGTGCTAAAGTAAGAATTCTGAGAAATTGTAATGTTTTCAGAAATGACATGTTAGCAGATATGATTATTCATATCTTCACTTGTATGTCTCAAATTTGTTTTTAAATAAATTTAGATTATAATTGCCCTTTATTATTATAAAAAGTAGCAAATATTAGTTTATGTATATTTTTATAATTGTACATTATGTAATATTAAATATTTTTTTTAAAAATTTAAAATGAAGTATAAATCTTTTGTTGTTGTATGAGGCTTTATAGTACTTCTGGATTTTTTTAGTAGATAACAATTTATAACAGCAATTTTAGCTTTATTATTTTTTAAAATATGATTTGATTTCATTTTTTTAATATCTTAATTTTGTTTTTACCAGATAATAAAGAAGATTCAGAAAATCAAAAAGAGTTGAATACAGACAATGATATCATGGATAATCCTTATCTGAGACCAGTGAAAAATCCAAGAAGAAGAAGGAAATAAATTTATTACTTTTTCTTTTTGATATTTTGTACTCCTTTCCTTGGCCATTTCATTGCATTTGTATATATGATCAAAAAATAAATATTTTTTTCACTGAAAAATTCTTTTTGTGTTATAGTTATTCATAGGTGTCAAAAACCTATAAAAATCCATGTTTCTAAGTAATCAGTTTTTATTATTATCTGAAAATTAGAGCTCCAACTATATTTAAAGTTAAAATTAATTTTTTAAAGTTTTGACAACCTTTTTTAAAATTTTATATAATGGGGGTCATAAAATATGACTTAATTTATTCAAATTTCTTTGCATGAATAAATTATTAAATCCTACTGCATTTTTATATTATATTCATTTATTTAGTTTCAAACTTTAATTAAATGGATTTATTTAATGTAAAGAAATTTTGAGAATAAACTTCAAAATAAAGTCAGAATTTCGTTTAGTTAACTGTAAGAAGTAAAATAAAATATGATAAAGCAAAAGAAAAACTGTGTTGAAGCAAAATGTCACTAAAATTTTATATCTCCAAGAATATTATTTTAAAATGTAAAGAAATTCGTTATTTTGATCATATCAAACATTTTTATCTTATATAAAAAAATTTCATAGAAAATCATTTTTATTTTATGCTATATTAAGATGAATTTTTTACTTTTTATGATCATCTAGTGTTTAACTGACATTCTGATAACATAAAATTTTTTTTTGCCAGTACGATCTTGTATCTAGTAACCTGGAGGTGGCATGGATGTTTGTAGTGGTTTGGAGTCCACGTGAAACTGTAGGTCCCGGTCTGTTTAACCCAAAGTGTGCACAAGATTAGTGCCCAAACCAAACCCTGTGTTTGTACTGTACAAAGTTTCAGCAGAAGAGCTGAACAATTTAATAAACAGTCTAATTGAGACCCTCAATTTTGTCTGACTTTTTCAAATACAACAGTACCTTTGTTATTTTATCTATTTATTTGATATTAGTGTACTGATATAAATGAAATTCCAATAGCCAGAAGAAATTAGTTTTGAGGAATTAAATTTAGACAAAGCATTTGTCTGGGTATCACATATTTATTTGATTAAGTTTCACACTCATAGATTATCACACACTCTAAGAGTGTGTGCCAGTAGAGCCTTTCGAAATGTGAAATTGTGATGCATTCATAAACTTTTATGTCTCCATGATTTTAAATGCAAATGCTCATGCATTATGTCGTACAGGTACCGTATATCATTTTGTGGAGGTGGAGTTCCATACCTGTTGATCTTGGCCAATCAAATCAATAATGTTCCATGATAGTGTAATTGAGGGCAGATTATAATGGCTCGGAACAAGTATTTCCGAAACTGCACGACTCGTGGGTTGTTCGCGATCTACAGTTGTTAGTATTTGAACAGTTGAATGTAACCAGCAAAGTGGATAAATGATGGTGAAACCAGCAGTAGACTACATGGTGATCAAAGAAAAAGGTAATCGAAGACTGTCTCACATGATGAAGCAAAACCGAGTCAGACAGTGGCTCAGCTGACAGCCCAATACAGTGCAGGGCCAAGTAGAATAGTATCGGAGCACACTGTTCAGCGGACACTGTTGGATATGGGGCCTTTGCTGACCAAGCGTCATCGCCAACTGCGCCTGCGCTGGGCCCGGGAACATAGTGACTGGTCCATGGATCAGTGGGAGAGAGTTACCTGGTCAGATGAATCATGGTTTGTCATTCATCACGCCGATGGCCGTGTCAGGATACGCCGTCTTCCAGGCGAACAGTTGCTCCCTCAATGTACAGTAGGTCATACACAGGCCGGTGGTGGCGGTATTATGCTTTGGGAGACGTTCTCTTGGGCGTCTCTGGGACCCATGGTTGTGGTAGAGCAGACCATAAATGCTACAGGGTATCTGAACATCATTGCGGACCAGTTGCACCCTTACATGGCCTCTGTTTTTCCAGCTGGAAATGGAATGTTCCAACAGGACAACGCCCCTTGTCACAAGGCTAAAATTGTGCTGGAGTGGTTCCAGGAACATGATGCTGAATTCCAGTTTATGTCCTGGCGCCTAACTCACCGGATTTCAATCCGATAGAACACATTTGGGATGACCTGGGACGGCAGTTCAAAGTTCAAAGACCACCAATTCGCAATATCTCGGATTTGCGTGACCGTTGCTTAAACATCTGGTACAATCTGTCTTCGGCCATTTACCAAGGACTTGTGGCATCCATGTCAAGGCGGGTTGAAGCTGTGTTGCCAAAGGTTCGCCTAAGGTGGGCCAACTCGTTATTGACAGGTGGTCATAATGTTTTGGCTCTTGAGTGTATGTGTGTAAATAAAGCTTTCCTTCTCCAGCCTATATCTCAACCCAACCACACCCAGCTGTACACTACAGTGGTTAAATAATATTCATCACAGCTCATATTTATAACACATATATTTTTCGCAAATAGATTTTCAAATTTATTTTCTTTTATTATTACTAAGGATTCAAAGAAAATATAAAATAATGTAATAAATACACTTACATTTGTTTAATAATTTTCATAATTTATTTGTTGGCAAGATAATATTTTTTTATCATTTTAGCAAATCATTGTTTTAATGGCTTTTTAATTAATAAAAAAAAATGTTTGCACTCATATTTGTGGTACAAATGTCTTTTGGTTTTTTTTTTTTGGGGGGTTTTACTATAAACTGGCAGAACCCGGCGTACGTTGTCCAGCGAACACAAAAATTCATTGTAGAAAATTATGTTCGTGAATATATTCTCCATGTTCCAATACATGAGTATACTAATTTTCATGGATATCGTTTAAACGGTATTTAAGATGAAATGCTTCTGTACCATCTGGTGGCAGGTAACAATAAAGTGGATAGCGTGAACCTATTTTCCATACTGGAATACATATTATTATTAATTTTCATAGCGATTTGTTGAACGGTGTAGAAGTTGATATACTGCAGCCCCATCTGGTGGCGACTTATAACAAAAGGGATAGCAGAAAAATATTCTCCATGTTTTGTCAAACACACACAAAAAATTTCATCAAAATCGGTCCAACTGTTTAGCAGGAGTTCAGTGACAAACACATGTACGGAGGAATTATATATATATAAAGATAGTTTTTCTCTAGTTTTGAGTTTTTCATAAAATTATTCCTTTTTTTTTTTTTAAATAAAATTACCTACTAAAAGAACATAATGTTTTTTTTTCTTTCTGAAACTAAGGTTGCTTAAGTAGGCAAGAATGAACAGGCTTTAAACGATAACTGACATTTTTTTTTTTTTTTCTAAGGAACTTTTCCTTCGAATTTGTCATTACGTGTTCTTGTAGTACAACAAAATCAATCTTTCGAACATGAACTCGAATGAGAACTAACCATTTGGTGATTTTTGATTTATGCTTAATCTCATTTTCCCTTTATTTCCTTTCAAGAACTTTTTCCTAATTTTGGAACGCACGGAAAAAAATTCTTTGTGTTAAGAATGAATATTTCATTTCCTTTTCTGATTGTACTCTCGAGAAGTTAGCTTTGTTCGAAATACTCGCAGTAAAAATCTAAATTTTTTTGAAATTATTTGCGAAGGAACTGAAAGTTCTAATGAACCCCTCGCGATCTGATCTGGGTTTATGTTCGTCAAAATTAACTTATATCTTGTGTTTTAAAATTCCTCTGGAAAAATGTAATGGTGCTGTGAAGTTATTGAAAGCTCAGAATGAACACAGCAAAATGAGACTCGCTCACGAAATCAAAAAGAAACGTTTTCTCGATGAAGTATGTTTGAAACAACGGAAATATCAGATGATGGAGAAGAAGTTGCAGAATGTTAAATTGCTCGTTCAAGTGCCCAAACTATCTCATTGCGAGCGCCATTGTAAAATCTTGATTTCCACTGCTGAGCATAAAGTCATTAGCATAATTATGAAACGAGCCAAGCAAAATTTGAGAAAGTGACGCACATAAAACAAAATGTTTCTTTTTTTTTTTTTTTACATAGAAATAATTTATATTTCATCGTGTTATTGAAGTTATGTTGTTCGTGTTATTGAAGTGTTATGTTATTATTTCATCGTGTTATTGTTATTGAAGAGGCTGTCATATTGGTACTCTATAGTGTTGTTGAAGTAGAAGCTTTTAGAAGGCGTTTATGGACTTTCGTTCCAAACGTTGTATTGAATTGGAAAGTGACTATATAGAAGCTTAATATTAAATATATCCTCTATATTATAAGATTTGTGCTCGAACAGTTCTGGAACTTTTTGAAGGCCCCTGATCAAGCTACTATTGATATCTTTATGATGGTAAACATTGAATATGGAATAATCATGTCTCAACTCCGATTACAATGTTTTGAAAAAGTTGTATCCTGACCGCCCATGACAGTCAATTCTGTGCAAGAGGACAATCTTTGCCGTCTATAAAGGAGATTGAAGAGGCTATGACGTCAGAACTCAATAGTGTCAGAGTAGAGGCTTGGTTTGGCACTCTACGGTTATTTTTTGCAAACTTTCGGCTAATTAGAAAGGGATCTACAGTTTAACGTGGATTCCGAACCACTAAAAACATCCGTACCACACCAACGGCCAGAGCGCTAGCCAATTGGCCATCCAGCCGTAAGAATGGAGGCTTTCCAGAAGGACTTTAGGACTTGTATTCCGTTCAAGCATTGTATTGACTAGTAGTACGTAGAACCTTAATAGCAAATGTATCCTTTGTAATATATGGTCTGTGTTCGATCAGTACTGAAAATTTTTAAATAAATTATGTAGTTAAAATAATTTCTGAATTTTACAACCTTACCCTCCCCTTTTCTTTTATATATACTATTTGGAACTATAATATTTTTTTTTTTTTTAAATCTGCTTCATTTACTCTTCATAATCAATATTTTCAAAATAATATTTAATTTAAAGTTCGATTTATACATTTAATGAATTTTATGTAGTTCAAAACGTTGACAAAAATTAAATAACAACAGTCCTCATATTATAATGCCATTTTATGCTGAAAATTTTACTTTTTATTATGAATTTGGATTGAATTTTTGCGTTTGTTTTTACCTTTATGTAAATGACGTGCTTGTAAAAAAATGAAGGATTGCAAATCTCTTCACTTAGAATGGCACCCATCGTTTGGCGCACTTTTGGCGATCAACGCCAAGTCTGAACGGCCCTTATTCTGCGATTTTACCGAAAAATGTATGTATTACCGATATGGCATTTCTACTCGAAATTTTAGTAACAGGTTTTCATTCGTATATTTCAATTAAGAATATTTTACTTTAAAGAAAGAGAATATTTCAAATAACTATTGTATTAAATCAAATTATTTGAAATCTGAATATTTTTTTTTATTTGATTAGATAAAATTTGTGCTTAACATATTTTCCTTTATAATATTATTATTTTTTTGGAATAATAATAATAATATGGATGTTACAATAAATCCAATTATTATTATTATTTCTTACCCCACTTGGTAGACAACAATATCCAGAATAAACCAAGAATCCGTGTGTTCTCATGGTTGAAGGGAAAGGAGGGGGCAGTTTTTGTTGTGATGGAGCAACCCGTAGGCGGAAGTCTGACTTAGCTCTATATCGCTGAAGAAGGAGGACAGTTCCTTCCGAGAGGACTTTTTAGGGGAACTACCCCGTATTTGCATATCATATGGGAAAAACCCGGATCCCGGAAAGATCCCACCAGATAGTCCGACTGACGAGGCAAGATATTGGATATCACAAATGTCATCGAGCCTCCTTGTTTTTTTTTACAGTGTCTACAACAAAAGCCAAAACAAATTGAACCTCACGTTGGCACTGATCGACAAGTCGGGCATATTAATAATAATTATTATTATGTTCATTTTTAATAAAGAAATACATCACATTTTTTCATTTTAATTAGTTTAATATTAATTGAGCACATTTCTATTCTAAAAGAAATATAAATTTGATAGGTAAATTTAAAATAGTGTATGGTGTTTTTTAATTATAGCCGAAATTTTAAAGCACAATATAATTATTATACTATGTTAACCGTATTCGGACTTCTTTTCCTTGTTATTGTAGATTATTACGAAGATCCTTGGCCGCGTAGCGGCCACTAGCTCCTTCTTTGTAAAATGTTGAAACATAGTGGTGGTCTCATGTCCTTTTGAGTTAATAAGCAAAATAGATAATTAAATGCCCTTTTTTTTTTTAAAAGAGAATTATTTATTTAATAAAATTATAAAATTAAAAATATCAAAAATGTAGATGTTGATGAAATCAGTTGCATGTAATAACCCAGAATGAGCAAAGGTCAAATTAGGAGAAAAAATAGCTTAGGAGAAAAGCGAACTTTTTTCATCTAGGCAGTTATAAGGAATTAATTTAAAATATTTAGAACAGTGCGAGGTCTTTTTCTATGTTTGCGGGAAGAAATATCATAATCGTAATTTTGTAGGATATTTAATACAGGGTTATTGATGTTTCGTATAGCATTATAGAATTTAGTAGAAATTTTGTGAACAAATTGTCTTAAACTTGGAATCGAGAGAGCTCGTCTAATATCGTCATAACGAAAGTACCAGGGTGAATTCGTTAACATTCTGAGAGTTTTGTTCTCAAGCCTTTGAATAATTTCAAAATTTGTACGTGCAACAGAACCGCAAACTGGGCTTGCATAAGCTAATACTGGACGAAGATAAGAGAGATATATTAGAATTTTGAGATTAAGAGGTAAAGCTGAATAATATTGATTAAAGGGTAGAGAATTCTAAATTGAGTATTGAATTTATTTCTAAGGTTGTAGATATGCGATCTGTAGTTAAGTTTACTATCAAGGATAATTCCTAAGTACTTAGTTTCTTTAGACCAGGTGATATAATTATTGTATATTTTAATATTAGGAGGGTTATAGGATTTTTTGCAAGTGAAAAGAACTGCTACAGTCTTGTCTACATTTAATTTTATCTTCCAGTTAATGAGCCATTTTTCTAAGTCAATGATATAATTTTGCAAATTTTCCTGGAAGGTGCAAGTTTTTCGGCCTTGCGTTAAGATTGCAGTGTCGTCAGCATACAGACTAATTTTGATATTGTTCTTTTTGTGGAATATCGTTGATAAAGATATTATAGAGGAAAGGAGCTAGAATAGAGTTTCTTAAATAAATCATTAATAGTTGTCAAGCAGTAGATAAATTATTAATAATTATATTGAGGCTTAATAAGTATCTTCACGTGCTTATATCTTCGCGCTTACACATTGATGATAGCAGGAAAAATTAATGAAATTTGAATGTTTAAATAAAAAAATTAGATGCTTAAAGTGATTTTCCTGTGTAAATAGAAATATTTATACTTTGTGACATGTTTTAATTAAGGCCACTTCTGTGAAATGAGTAACGACATACTCAAGAACTGCCTTTGGTTATGGCTGTTGGCTTAATAGTTAAGATAGCTGAAACCTGGCAACACAGAATCATTTAAAAATACAATAAGATGTTTTTCACATTTTAATGTTAACTCTTCTCACTCGACAAGAACAGGAACACATTAACATGTTCTAGTTAAAGTTGAAAATATTTCTATATTTTATAACAAAACTTTTTTTTTTTTTTTTTTTTTTTTCAACAATATTAATTCGTCCGGGACTATTTTTAAGCTAAATATGACCCCTGAATTTGTTAACTTCGAACAAATCTAAATAGGTATGAAAGTAAGTTCAAAGATTTAAAAAAAAAAAAGAGGACAAAGGGAAAATATTCTAATCAGAATTGTCATTTCAGTAAAATGAAAATGTGTACAAAACCCGTGTGTGTAAATTTAGATCTGTACTGGCTATAGTATGTATATTATGTTATTATGAAATTAAATTTTAATGTTATAAATTTACAACATATATAGTATAATCAGCTGTTATTAAAGACTGTCATTATTGATACATGAATTAACTGAATACAACAATTTGTTATTTCAAATTAAAAAGCTGCACTGAGGAATGCCATTTTTAAATCAGTTATTATAATTATATCAACCATAACCATGTATATAATTATAATAACAACAACTACTTATCCTCCGCCCGACTCGTAGCTCAGTGACAACGCGCCCGCTGGTGAGAATCAGGACTACTACTATTGCTACTACACCACACCACATCACTGTCTCTAGAGTTGAGTTGCACTATACAGTTTGGGGATGATGTGGATGGGAAAATCTGACTGGGTTGTGTGACGCTCTAATGTCATAGGGAAACCTGACCTACGGCTTAAAATAGATAACAAACCACTAGAAACATCCATGCCACATACGAGACTCGAACCCGAAAGCTGTGACACTGAGCGCTAGCCACTCGGCCATTCAGGCTCTATGAGCAATAGGCTGAGGTTCAATCTTCTGGTGGCTTTGTTATAGACCCTGTTTCACAAGAAATCTCAATAGCATTTGGGATGCTCAGCATCTTGCCACGTTAGTTTAAATACCTGGTGGGGTTTTCCAGGTTTTCCCCATACGATACTCAAATGCGGGGTAGTTACGCCTAAAAAAGTCCTCCCTTAAGTCACTCCCCCTTCTTGAGCGACACGGAGTCGAGTCAGACTTCTATCTATGGGTGCTCCTTCTGAACAGAAGCTGCCTGCTTTCCATCCATGAGTAATCTACTCATGGAATGTCCATCCGGCACTGCAGGACACTGGAGATTAGACACATTATTAAATCCCTTTATCTGGAAAATTGGCTAACCACCTGGAAAATCAAAGTAAAACCTACCAAAAGGACTTGCTTAATGTTTACTCCGAAGAGTAATATTAAAAATCTCAACGATGCCATCCGTTTTGGCCAATCCGTCTCCTGGGTTTCTAAATATATATATATATATTATTATTATTATTTTCTAATGCAGCTGCCAAACACTTAAACAGCTTGGTCTTGGATGCCTTAAGGTAAGCCCCTGCACTGACATTACTCACATCCATTGCCATTACCCAGGAGCGCTAGCCACTCTGCCATTCAGGCCCGGGTTTCTAAATATAAGTACCAGGGTCAGTTTACGATGAAAAATTAATCTTTTCTACCTACATTTACTAAAGTGGTTGCCAAACAATTTCTGCGAGTGAAAAGCTCAAAAGCCTAATTTCTCATAAGAGTAAGCTAGCTATCAGACAAGCTTCTGCTCTATACGTCGAATCTAAGACTAATTCTCTTGTCTGGTTGTCCTATATGACTTCCATCTCAATACAAAACATTCGGAAATTGAAAGTGTTTCAGAACAGACAGATAGTCAATATTGTCAATGTTCCTTTGTTTGTATGTAGGAAACAAATCCACAAATTTCTGGATTTCTTCCTATTATAAATTACATCTTCAAAATTTCAAAAGCATTTTAAAGCGAATATTCAAATTCGTAAAAAGAAGCTATTCAAAATATACTTGCTTACTATTGGGATTACAAGTTCTAAAAATAACCGCCTGCAATTTACCACACAGCCTACGAGTCCTTTCCAAGACTAAAACGAGTATATGGACTTATAAATAGCTGAAACCGAATAGCTGAAATTACCAATTTAAGAAGCTATTTTTGTCTCCTAAGTTTTTAATTTTTTTTGCTACGAAAATTATGGCTATCTTTAATTTCTAAATTTCTTAATATAAAACTTTTAATTCTTAAATTTTTTAATATCATAACTTTAATTTTGTATTTTTTATTTCAATAATTTGTTCCCTGGGCAAAAATTATAAATTCAAAATTAATTAAATTATAAATTAAAATTTAATTAAATACATTAAAAATAATATAAAAATAATTAAAAATTTAAATATTATTAATTAATCAATTAAAATTATAAATTAAATTAATAATTAAATTTTTAATTCAATAGCTCAATATGTGTAATTGTTAATTTTAATTTCCATTATCTAGTTTTTATTTCTTTAATAATCGACAAAAGGTTCAGAAGATTTTTAATTTCGTTGATGGTTTAATTTTCAATATTTCAGAATGACTGGTGGCGCCATCCAATGGGATTTTAAAAAAACAAAAAATAATAGTCAATGAATTCCGAGGGGATTTTTGTCATTACAATAGTTGTACTTTTTTTTCAGGAATCATGGAATGAGGCCCTAATTCTGCCAGTTTAATTTGGTTATCTATCTAATTTTTATGTAACTGTGTGAAAGTTTTCATTTTAACCATTTTTAATTGATGTAACTTCATTTTTTGTGCTAACTTATATTCGGTAATGCAGATATGGAGGTTTTCGGGGTATATTGTACCCAAGAGATACTCCGTACGTCCGTTTCCGTATATAAAGAAATTAGCCTCAGTTTTGTTGCGATATTCTTCAAGTTGGAATATATTTAAGTGACTCATGATTTCCCTATTTTCTGAAAGAAAATATTTATTGTAATAGAAGATTTAATATCATTTTCCCGCATAAAATTTGTAGTTCAAATGTATTTATTTAATTTATGATATTTATTTTATGAATTCAAATTGTTATTAAATGGGATAAAAAAATCAGATTGTAGTTTAGTATAAAATATTAATAGCAATTTCTTAAATGAAATTTAAAAATATTTTCATTTATCAAACATGCCTGGGATTTGTATGCCAACTCAGATAAATTGAAGGAATTTTTCATTTGTAAATCTATATATGTATTTAAGGAAAAGTATTTATGCTCATTATTTTTATACATACAAATTACCATTGATAAGAACAAATAAATTTTGAAAAAGATTTACCCGATTATATATAGAGAGAGATTTGCATTTTTTTTTCATAACAACTTCTTTCCAAATATTTTAATCAATTTCCTAGGTTTTAACATATAATTTAATTTTCAAGGATAATTTTACTACATCAATAACATTAGAATGACAGGGATATGACTTTTATTAATTAAATAATAATAATAATAAAAAAAATTGAATACTGACTTTTTTTTAATGATTACCGGAGGAATTTTTAAAATTACTAAGAATCAAATTGTAGAACTTATCCCAGAAGCTTGTAACATGTTGTTTTTAAATAAATACTTAGATAAAATTTTAAATCTTAAACTTAAAAATAAGACATAAAATTTAAAATATGAGATTACAATTTTCTCTTGTAACATCTTAGATTTTCTCAATCTGCTGCAAAGGACTATGTAAAAAGTTTGAAAAAAATTATAAATAGTGATATCTTTGTTTCAGTAAAAAAAATTTTTTTTAAATCTATATTGGGATATTAAAATTTTGTAAAATATATGGAATGAGTATGTAGGAGTGATGTAAGTATCCTCATAACCGCTAGATGCGACACTATTATCAAATTTTAGTATGCAACAAAAATTTGTTTTGGTTGGCATTGTAACCATATTACTGCTGTATTACATTTCTTAATGCCATACTCTGAAATAAATACAGAAATATTTTTATTTTATTAACAGGAATCAATTTTGCGAGACCAATTTCATGAAACGCGTATAGAAATATTTAACAGCGGCATTTATTGACGGTTTGATAACCGTTATTGGTACTTACGTATTAACGGTACCTTGGCGACAGTTGCACCAATAAGAGCACACGCGCCAACCGCAGCTACTGATTTGGAGCCAATCTACACTTAAAATTTTTATTCCAAATAATAAAATATACATGAAATACTTCATTTAAAATCAAAACGCTTTCAAAATATTTTTATTCAAATAATAAAGATTGGCGACACTTAAAAACCGCCAAGTCTGTCGCCAAGGTACTGTTAATACGTAAGTACCCTGTTATTATTGCGGCTGTTTTTTATATATTTTATCATAATGAGTTAACATATTTTCCTTCTCTTCAATTTAATATTTTTAGTTAAATTTTTTGGCTTTATTTATTAAAAATTTAAACGGACAATTTGCTTTGTTGTTGTTTTTACATCAGTGGATCTTGTGTTCCACTTATTTATCCCACGATCACCCACTGATGCACAGAGAAGAGACTGATAACTAAAGTACCGAATTCGAAGTGTACCAAACTCATCAAAATTTGAAATTTTGAATAAGAATTTAATATTTTAGATCTTAAAGCTTAAAAAAAGACAGGAAGAAATTTAATGGTTATAAGTTTAATGGTTTTGTAATGAAACAGTTTTTTCTTAGAAAACCACGAAAGAAATTAAAAAAGAATTAAAAGGAATGAAAAAATAATTTTTAAACAATTAAATCAAATTTCTAAAAGTTAAGAACAAGTTGCAAATGCTCCCAAAAATCAAGAATTAAAGAAAAAAAGTACAACTATTTCGAGGTGAAAGAATTAAATTTAATAAAAACGTAAAATATTAATGAAAATAAAAAAAATTAATAACTAGATCTACACTTTTTTTTTTTGTCATATTTGAAAAAAACACCCTGAAAAAAACTCTCAATGTGTAAGCTGATTGAAGATACGAAATGCTTACATATGCTGTCTCCATTTTTCATTAAACTACGCGTTTCTGAAAACAAGTTCTATTTTGAAAGCGGTAAATTCAACAGATGTCATTAGTGAATTTGAACCAATTGGCAAGACTCATAACCAAGAAGTTAACTTGCATGTTGTTTAGGATACGAGTCTAGCCAAATGTACATTAGATTGAATTTTAGCAAGTTTGATTGACATATATCAAATTTGATTGTTGCATTTCTTAAGGTATTGAATGATTGATTGCGGTGGAAAAAGTGTGATATGTTGAAAATTTTAAAACAAAAATTTGATTATTAAATTAAATTTTTAATAATCAAATTTCATTAATTTAATAATCAAATTTTAAGAAATCATAAAAATGTGATTTTTAAACTTTTAAGTGTGATATGTAGAAACTATGAATCTAATTTTCTAAAAATTTTAGCAATTCTCCATATTAAAATATACGATATTAACAATATCGCCAAGTACAGCATAAATTTTGTAAAGTAATGTTATATTAGTGTGATTATTTTGCCACTAGATGGCGACACGATAATCAAATTTTATCGCAATTAAACAATCTACTATTTTATTGTTAGTAAGATAAAATCTCGCATTGAGCATTGTCTAAACTGAAATTGATCTAGACTTCGCCATATATGCTATTTATTATTAAAAAAATAAAACATTCTAGTGGTTGATTGCTTTTTTTATTTATTTATTTTTATTGAACAACTGCCAGAAATATTTTTCATGCTTTGCACTTCCCTCGAAATTACAAGTTTTTTTTTTAAATATTATTTCCAGTTACGTAGAAAAAAATGTCCTTGAGAAAGAACATTACATTTTTATGGTTGTAAAACTATGGATTGAAATAACAGTCGCGTTATTTCACAAGGAATATATATTGTCAGATTTGCCGAGTTAATCTTTCAGAATTTATTGTTAAGCTGTGTTTAGTTTAATGGTTGAATGATTTAGAAAATTAATAGTTTTATATCAATATTGGGATAATTTATTTTTATTTCATCAATATATAATAAATTTTTAATTAAGCTGATTACTAAATGAATTCAGAGCATCAGGTATCAAACTAAACACAAGATTAAAATCCTCCAAGCTGGAGTTTTGAATCTTTCTTTATTTTTAATTTGAGGTCAACCTTCTTAAAGAAAATGCAGTATAGAATTGAAATCATTCTACAAGAAAATTATGCTTTTAAGTATTCTCTCCATAAGTACCATTAAATCACAATCTTGTAAAAATATGTTTTATAAATAAACAAGGTCAAACAAACAAAAATAATAAGTTCAATTTATGCATTTGCAAAGTATGTGTATTTTTATTCCTAGTCATAACTTTTTTGTGTTTTTAATTATAAACCATTTATTTAAATAATTTACTTCCTTATAAAAGAAAATATCCCTTCTTGAATAAGCATTTAATGGACTTCTGAAGAGATCATTTCAGTCATCTCGAGTAAATTTTTATGGTACTTACGTATTAACGCCACCGCAGCTACTGATTTGGCGGTTTTAAATGGCGCCAATCTACACTTAAAAATTTTGTGGCAAATCATAAAATGTATAAAACACTTTATTTAAAATCAAAACACTTTCAAAATTCAAAACACTTTATTTAAAAACGAAGTATAATCGGATTTCGGTGGAAAATGGGCCGATAAATTCAAAACGGTCTCTATTTTGGCGCATTGACAGCTATTTATCGGCGCACTTCTGCTGCGGTGGTTAATACGTAAGTACCATTTTTATTATATATACTCACTGTCCTAAAAATTATCATACAAAGTAGAGATTATCAAAAACGTTTGCAATTTTACATGTGTATATAGTGTAAGGTTTAAATATTATTATTATATAACCGCGAGAGGTCGCGGTTATAACTGGTAATTGTGACCTTAACTGTGGTCCAGTGTGGTAAGTAGCAGTTGCGGTGAGATCTTCAGACCACGAGGTGAACGCTAGGAGCGTCAGATCGAAACGGACGGTCAGGGACCGGCTCTTGGCTTTTAAATATTATACTATTGTAGAAGAGAGGGGCCTGAATGGCTAGCGGCCTGGCGCTCGGTACCACAGGTTTCGGGTTCGAGTTCCCAGCAGGGCCATGGATGTTTGTAGTGGGTCGGAATCCACTTTAAACTGTAGGGTCCCGGTCTCATATGATCGTAGAGCGTTGCGGAGGCATTGTTACTCCGCGTCAGTGGCTTATCTTCAAGTTACACGTGCCCCCTGGGAAATGCAAAGTGAGTAGGTCTGTGCAGTGCTTGCCTTAAGGCATCAAGACCAAGCTGTCTAAGTGTTTGCCAGCTGCATTAGAAAAAAAAAAAAAACTATTGTAGAAGAGGCACAGGGTACCGTGTGTGTGCATATGTATGTACTAATAGTGTAAATAAATTAATGTAAACAGAAAGAGAGACTGGTATTTCATCCTGACACAACTAGCTGCTAGTATAGCAGTTTACAATAGTATGTAATATTAATATGTGTAATTTCACAATGATGCAGAAAAATCATTTATTACATTAATAAAACTCACAAAGAAATGCAGAATCAGTACCTCTGCGTTTCTTCTAGATCAGAGGTGGCCTACCCAAATGATCTTGCGTGCCACTTTGGGAATGCATCATAATTCCGTGGGCCGCATTTAAAATTATTTAGACTCCCTAGAGATATTTTCGGAGTGAAAAATTGAAACATAATGAGTTATTATTTTTGTGTTTACTATTATTCTTATACATGTAAACATAGAAAATATAATAATGATACTAAATGCACATTGCTACTGGATGATACTAAACGCACATTGCAAAGAAATATATAACATTAAAAATGAAATATAAAAAATACATAAATATAAGTGAAATAAAAAAAAATGAAATCATTAAAAAATATTTATTTTACTAGTGCGATATTTGTTTTCCCACTCTTTCACTTAGCTTTTGCAAATCGATCTCAATTTGGGTATTTGTAATTGGTGTTGCAGGTTAGCGTTCGTTATGTTTGAGCGTGTTTTGTGTTGGGTCAATTTCATTTTCGAAAAAAACAAGTAATGAAAAAAAACAAATTTTAAGTCAATTCCTACTTTTTTTCACCATAACGCGCGAAAGTCCTGTATAAATAATTTTCATTCAATTTTTTATTTTTATCTGACGCCATCTATTGGTAGATATATGCAACTTAAATCAAAACTAACATTAATTAATTAATTTTAATTAATGAATTAATATTTGAAAAAAAAATGTATTAACATCAAGTGTCATCCGTAGTGGATGACACTTGATGAAGTTAAAAACAAATGTATTGAACTGAGTGTGATGTATAAAATTGTATTGAAAATGTATAAAATTTTCAAGTTAAAAAAAATGTATTTGAACTTGAGTGGATGAATAAAAAGTATTTTATTAACGATTGAAAATTTGAACAAGATATATACAGGGAGAGTGTGAGCTAATAGAAGGAATTGAAAAAAAAAAAATATTCGCAGGTGTAAGTTGAACAAAAGCTCTAACTACTTGAACTAAGAGTTTGATTTGCTCTGCTATCAACAATCAACTGTGCGTATCTAGGGATATTAACTGAGATCACTTAAAGTTAAACATAGAACCTGTTATATTAGAAGTTCAAGATGCGCGCCCCTCATGAGTTCGCACAATATAATTTAATTATTCTGGGAACTCATAACTGCAAACTCATAAATAAAACAAGCAATATCTGTCATATATTCGCAAGAATATTATTTTAAGCTCAAAGTTAATTTTTCTCACAATTTTTGCAGTTAATTTTTGAATATATGGATGCACACATAATGTATTTTTTTAATACTTTGTTTTCACTACTTCGACCATTATAAAACAAATATATTTTGTAAAAGCGTGATATATCATACGGGCCGGAAAATTTTTCAAGGCGGGCCGCGGGTTCTTACCCCTGGTCTATAGAAACAAGACATTGATGGGTATTAAAATTTGTTAGAATGTTTAAAAAACAAACCGAGTAATTAGTATGGATAGTTACAATATTCAAGCAAGATAAAAAGTTCCCAGATGTTATTTCTGTAATTTTCAAGGCAATTATGACAGCATTGAAACATATTGCTTTTGCAAAATGGCTTTTGATACTGTAGTATTTTTAAGATTTAGAAAAATAAAAGAGACGCTAAAAAGACACCTTTTGTGACTCTAAAGCCGATTAGCCTATTAGCTTTAAAAACCGATCAGCTCCTACAAAACGTATGATATTGCCTAGATTATAATTTATGGCTACTGTGAGTGGGTCAGACTTATTGAATGTTTTCAATGCTGAAATAAAATGCACAAATATATTTATGAACCGATTCCAATATTGTATTGCATTTGATTAAAAGCTCATTCCACATATGGAAAACTTTTGTAAGCAAAGGTAAAAAAAGAGAGTGTAGAAGTACAGAAAGTAAACGAAGAAACATTTCTACATTTTCGTCTTTTGCAAGAAAGAACGTTTGGAAATACAGAACTTGACCAATCCAAAAGATTGAAGACTTTGCAGATTTCTTAGACAATCCCGCTGATTGTCTTACTAGAGGAATTACGATAACAGATCTCGTAAATAATGTCTTGTGGTGGTTTCATCCATCCTGGTTTAACAATAAAAAATTTTTTGGAAAAAGAACTCAAAGTTTTAAATTGATATATATAGTCTTTTGAATATACAAATATTTTGCATATTATAATATTCAAAAGAGATTCAAAAAGTACTTACCTGAGTTGTGTTGAGGTCTCTTGGTAAAGGAAAATTTGTTCTTTTTTTCTTCTAAAATTAATAAATAAGGAAAATTACTCACACAATGAAAGCGATACCTAAGAGAAAAAAAAATAATTCAGTCGATAATGGAAGTGTTTGAAACAATGAATGAATAAGAAAAGCTGTTTATCTGCTGCATGTATTGTTAAAATGGAGTATTGTTTGATCTTCTATGATTGAAAATGTAAATTATTACTAAACAATGTTTGATTTAGTAAACGTAGAGTTTAAATTAGAATAAATAAATAGAATTTTTATTTTTTTAAATGAGCCACATTCAGGGAGCCCATGTATACCCTCCTGTCCTATTTTTGTATTGGACACCCTCGCAATACAAAAATAAAGAACTTTTTGTTTTTATTTAAGGAAAATAAAATTTTCTTTAGATATTAATGTGTTACTAATTTAAAAATATTTAAATAATTTTAGACCAATTATAATATATATGATGACGTTAATTTTTCCTTCTATATCTGTGAAGAAGGTTTATCCGTAACCGTGGCGTCTAACCCTTAAAAAATTTTTTTCAAATGTGCTGTTTGCTTATATTTTGAATTGCATTTATTGCTAACTTGATTGCTACTTTGCAATTATTTTGTGTTAAACATTAGTCTGTTTATTAAGTTTTTACAAAGGTAAGTTAATATTTTATTTTTGTATCATTTTTTATATTCTAAAAGGATTTTAATATTTAATTAATATAACTATACTAGAAAGGAATTTATTTTAAACCAAAATCATGGTAAATTAAAATACCTGAATGTTATAAGTACCTTCAGCAAACTCTTAAAATGTATCTAGTTTGTCATATTGATAATAAGGTGTTGATTTTTAGATTAATCTTTGTGAAATTTTCACATGTAAGGTATGTAAATATGGTACTTTTCTGCTAACTGGGCATCACTGTGTATCAAATGTTGCCAAATAATTGAAAATCCTATTGTAATTAAGAAGGTCTAGTTGCCTGATAAAAAAAGAATGTAATCCTTGTCACAATTTCTCATAATTTTACTAACAGAAAAGTACCAAAAATAACTGAAGTTTTGTTCAATTTATACACTTATCTTTGTACATGATGTGAGTTTTAAAACAATAACAATTTTAATAATTTTCTTACTTTTGTTTATATTTTTTATAAAAATATTTTGCAAAATTTTTATTTTTCAGATTAAAGTTCTAATGTTGAAATGAAATAAATTTTCTGTTGGTTTATTTCTGTTAATGAATAGTTTTACTGTTGAGGAGTTTTCATTTCCTGTTAATACTATTCATTTCAAGAATTATCTATGTATGTTTCCGTTGCAGTGTGAATCTGCTACTCTGCAGAGAAGAATTGCATTGTGTATGGTCCATCCTCCTAACAAGAGAGGATTCAATCATCCTTGTCTGGAGATAATAGTAGAGAATGTTTGACCATGTATTACATTCTTCTATGTTATTCTGTTCACAAATAATTTCATGTGGCCATTAAGTTCATTCCTGCATTTTAATTTTAAGAATGTGAATTGTTGAAAATGAGCCAGGATATTTTTTTTTTTTTTTTTTAATTTCTATTAAAAAAGATTCTTATAAAAATAAGACACTCATCATATTAATTTAAAAAAAAAAATTAAACAATTTTAATATCAAGTTGTGATCAAAATATTTGTGAAATTCCAGTCCATCATAATAATATTCTGCATTTTTTAATCTGTCCTGATGTTTGTATAATATAGAGCTTTTTTTATTTTGGAGAAAGGAGTATTATTATGCCTTTTAAAAGTTTTAAATCATGGCCAGTTTTTTTCCCAAATAAGTAAATAAATAATCTAATTGAATTATTTTTTAATTTTAGGAGATAATGTGATTTTAATTTTACAGATAGATTTATTTATTATTTTGGGGATTGTACTAATTAGGGTTCCCTTCTGCCAACTCTTGTTTTCTCATTAAGTTGACAATCAGCAACAGCCAATAATTATTTTATCATTTAATTAATTACTGTTTCTTTATTCATTTTATGGCAACCCTGTTTTTATGTCTGTCTAGCTTGCCAAGGGTTTTTTTTTTTTTTTTTTTTAAATGTCTGATGTGATTTCTGTCCATTGTTTTACCAATGCACAAATTTTTCTACTGCTTATATTTGTGCTTACTTTTTTTGTGTACTTACTTTTTTTATGCAAGTAAGTTTATTTAATTTAATATTTATAAATATTTTTAATATTATGGCTTTATTATTATCTTTATGATTTTAAGACATGGTTACATTAGACCTGCACTAAATATAAAAATATTACAAAATCATTGCCAATCATAGTTCATTCCTAAGTATGCATGCATATTTTTTTACCTGTTTTTCTGCTAATGGAAAAAATACTTTCAAATGTGATTATTTTGGAATTTAAGTGTAACAAGATTATCTGTGATGCATGCACACAAATAATGAAAATGACCATTTTTAACTAGCAAGCAGAATATATATGTTAAAGTGTTTATGTATGTGTGAATCTAAACAAATGAATGTATGAATCTAATCAAACTGGTTTTATTTTTATCTTCAAACAAAAATAAAGAAAAGTTGAGAATAAAAAAATTGTGTTTTCCATCTGTTCATAAATTTTTGTATGATTACCATATTAATTTATTCATAATGACATATTTATTTGCATACTTCATGATTTAAGATAGGTTAAAAATCAAAAACAAAAGGATATGTTATACCAATCAGAAATCTGTTCTTCAGTCGAGCTGTCAACTAGCAGCATTTAACTAAAAAATTTTTTGGTGTAAGACTTTTATGGAAAGTCGCCTCTTAAATCTATAAGAAATCTAAATTTATAATGCAACTAAAAAAAAAAAAAAATAGCCTTTGGTATTTGAAGTAGAAAAACAAATTATTTCCAATTTAATTTCAAGTTACCTTTTAAGGTGAATTACATAGAAATAAAGAGATGAAAAGGAAGAAGTACTTTCCTTTTAGGATTATTTGATTTTGAAAAAAAAGAAACTAGGCTAATGAAAAATAAAGAATTAATTAATAAATTAACAGTAATTAGTTTTAGTATTTCATTGAATTGTGCGCATAACATATGATTAAAAAAAATTATTACTAATATATAAATATTAATTGAAAAATAAATTAGTATTGAATTTTCTGTGTATTATTCACAGATAAAAGTTTGTCTAAAAAAAAAAGATATATAATATGCAAACAATTTATGCCTGCTTTTTAATATGCCATATGCAAATGAAATTATGATTTTACATCTATTACATTAGCGAAATATTTTTCGATTATAAAGAGTGTTTTTGATGTCACAATAATGTAAAAAGAAATGGTATAAATGGAAGATGGTGAAAAACAGGATAAAAGTTTAGCATTTATGGTGAAAATAAAAGATACTATTTATAGATGGATTTAGTATCACCATATTTGCTGTAGAAAATAAAAAATCTTGACTAATATTACATTTAAATATTAATTTAACTTTCTGTGAAGCATTTTCAATTACTTTCTATAACTTCATTTCAAGCCTTTTCACACAACAATTTTAGATGCATGTTGAGTGTACTTTTGTAAAAGTCATGCTCCCTTCCATCATCGACACTGTTATATTTCTTTTATGTTTAGAAGATATTACATATAGTGCCGTCATTTTTTTTTCTTTCTGGAAAGAGTTTTTAAATAGCAATTTTATAGAACTAATTTTTGTGTAACTATCTGGAATAAAAAGTCCACAAATCGCAGATAATCTATTATTCCTGATCACAAACTCTGATCTATAATCCTCACCACAAAAATCTTAAGATTTTTAATGTATATTTCATAGATTACATGGAAAAAAGTACTGTACATTACTTTGTATGTATATATTTTTTCCTTTAAATATATTTTTACTTTTTATTAGAATATTATTTCTGGGACGAGTATATAAAAGTCTTTAATTAATTGTAAATGAAACTTTTAATATTTTTTTACCATTTGTGATTAATTAAACCGCAATTTTTTGTCTATGATATGCCATTAAATTTGCAAAACTAATCTCTATTTTGAAAACTTAAGTAATGTTGACAGTAAGCAAAATGCTTGTTACTGGGTTGCATTAACCTTTTAGAAAGGAATAATTTTAAAGAAATATTTTTATTTGTTTAACATTTTGAAATAATATATATATATATATTATTGCACCAAACTTATTAATTTAACTTCAACTACGCTGCACCATCTGCTGTCTATTGGTATAAATAGGCTCTAAATTTATGCAAGCATCAAAAATGTTTTCTTTTTTTAAAATTAGTATAATGGTGGAGGATTCTGTACTTTTATGATTGTATTTATTGTTTTTTTTTTATGATTGTCTGATTATTAAAGTGTTTTTGACAAATTATCAAGCTGACCTCAAAAGATATAAATCAATAAATTTATTTATTTAAATATATTCTTAGCAATTGCCATATTAAAGTGAAAGATAATTGTTTACATATATTCAGTTTTACTGTATAAAAATGTGTAGTGGCATGATGTATATTAAAAAAATATAATTCTAGTTCTAATAATAATTCCCATTTCTCCATTCTTTTGCTATTAATTTATCCTTAAAACAAATTTTTAGCCTTTTGGATTTATATGATATAAATTACAGAATCACACTTATATTGTGGAAAACAATAATTATTATATAAAAATATAAATTAATTACAAAAAAAAATCATTGCGATGAATAAATTATTATAACTAACCAGTATAATACATTTTGTTTAAAGGGATTTTCAGATTGAAGATTTCTCTGAACATACAAAATAATTGCAAATATAAAATTTTAATGCTAATTTTAACAAAATTATTTATACAATATAAAATGTTAATCATAACATTCTTTTATAATTATTATTTGATGATTTTTAAATAAGCATTTGTGAATCCCAGTTTGTAATTAATTTGATTAGTATGCCAGATTTTTCCAGTAATTCATGGAAATTATTTTAATTCCCAAGTATCTATTATGAGAATACAGTTTATTTACATATTTTATCATACATTGATACAATAAATATTTACTATAAAAATAAAAATAATAAATTTGTAAACAGTTGTGTAAATGTTAAATCATAAATATTACAATTCCTAAAATTTATTGCAGTCATTATCATCAAATTATCATATTTTGTTCAATAGTAATTATTATTAAAATTCCATTGAATAATTTGTTTCCAATTTGCACAATTTAACTTGAAAGGTGCCTAGCATCTGAATTAAATTTGTGAAAAATTTTGCATTGAAATTATCTTGAGATTAACAATTTAAATTTTCTGAAAGTATTGATATTCTTTATTTTTTTAAATAATATTTCTGAAGTTTTAAAAAATTAAAGGTAAAAAACAGTGAGAGTGGAAATAGAAGTTTGTTTCTATACTAAATTAATTTTGTAAATATCATATTTTATTCATGTATTTTTAGTATTCATATTGTCTTAAAATTCATTTTTTCCCATCTCTATATATGTGGGTTAGTGTTCATGTCAAAAGACTGTTATTAGTTTTTATAGTATTTTGTAATATATTAATTCATATTATTCTTTGTTTTTTTAAAAATATGAATTTGAGAAAGCCTGACAAAGATATGAAAATATTAGAATATATTCATCAATGTAATAAAAGTTGATGTTTTGTACTTTTCATTCCAATATGTAACAAAAAATTATGAAAATTTTTTGTAGTTAATAAAAACTATGAATTAAAGTTTTTGTAACAAAACAAACTGAAGGAATTAATCATATTAATGGTTGAATTTAGAATTTTTTATGTATATATATTTTGTTTGTTGGAAGCATAATAAAAATATTCCAACTTTTATGATAAATGTGAGATTCAAAATTATCATTATTTCATTTTTGTAATCATGGAAAAATTTAAAGCCAAATTTATTAAAATACTATTGATTGCATTAGTTAGTATTTTAAATCCTTCTTAATAGTATTGACAAAAGGAAAAACCATCATCCTCTATCATAATAGTTTGCTAAATCTATTTTAATTATTATAACATTCTTAGCATTTTGTTATTTTTTATTTTAGGGGGAAGTTTTGCTATAAATAATGAGTTCAGAAAGCCGATCCCTTGCCTTGGCTTCTTTACATGAAACCTACACAGATTCTGAAGGTGAAGCAGAATCTGATTCAGAAGAAACAACCAATGAAAAAATAATTTCTCCTAATAAAGAAGAAAATAGCCCAAATTCAATGGGTAGCTTTATTCCTTTTTTACTTGTAAGACTTTTGTATTATTAGTTATCCAATTAAGTAACAATAAAAATACAACTTGATATGTGGGTGCACTTTTAATTTTAGATTTTAAAATGTGTTTTTTTTTTTTGATTATAGAAATTTTTATCTGAACTTTTTTTCTTTTTAGATGACAGCTCAAAGTCATTTAAATATTCAAAACTTGTATCATACTCAACAGAAGCACATGAAGATGAAGACATGAGTGATTCTGCAGATACAAAATCATCCTTTGATCCCTTAGATGATGTTAGTTTTTGCTGTCTGTGATTCTTTAAAATTATAATTCTTATTAAACAATTATCAATGTACATTTTAATATTTTTAAGCATTAAAAATTTTAATATTTAATTTAGGTGTAATTATTTAATTAGAAAATTAAATTAACAAAAAATTCTTTATATATATATTATATACTTTATATTAGACCTAGTTAATTGTTGAGTGATTTTAGTGTACCTTTGTGAATCAATATATGCTTAATTATTTATTTGCAAAAAATTGTAGAAATAAAATGATTACAAAAAATTATTTCACATTCAATTTAATTGATCTTAATTTGAACATATAATTAAATTGATCATAAATATTTTAGTTGAAATATCGAAGTAACTATTTATTGTTTCTTTAAATAACAATGTTTTAAAATTAATCAGCCATTTTAAATATAATACTCAATATTTTTTTGTAGTATTTAACTATGTTATAGCATATAATTTTATTTAATCATGGAGTTTATTGATTCTTTTTAGCAATCATCTTCAGAGAACAAAGTAGCTCCTGTTGGTGTGCCTCCACTTTCACCAAGTAATTATTTGTTGTAATATAGTTCCTATTTTATTAATTATATATTTTTAATTGTTTTGTTATTAAGATTAACAATTAAATAACATATCAAAATATTGAAATAACATAATTGTATAATTTCAGTATAAGTGATGTTGTGAGAATTTATTTTTTTACTAAAATATTTTTTTTTTATTTAATTAAATTAAGGTTTAGTGTCATTTATATAGTTGCAAGATTTAATAATTAAGATAACTGTAATTGTTTATTATTTTGTATTTATAAAAATAAAATGCAAGAACAAGAAATTTAATTAGCTGACATTTTCATAAATTAAACATAATTTTTATTTTATCTAAGTATTCTAAATTTTATTATAGTCATATAATATTATTGTGCTTGTTTTAGAAAGTATGACTGACCTTTTAATTATTTAAATAGGATTAAAAAATTGAACATTTTGATGTTACATTCTTCACAGTATCATTTTGGTTATTAATGATTATATTTTGTTATGGTGTAATTTTCTTTGAAAATTAATAGTCATTCTGCAATATTTGAAAATAATTTTAAGTTTAATTATTGAACAAAATAGACTGTTCTAGTGTGTTATATATTATAATTTTACTATGGTGGCCAAGAGTTTTTATCTGGGCATTTGTCATTTTATTTTCCTTCACTATAATAGCTATTTAAAAGTCTGTAAAAAACAAAGAAAAGTTTACTCTAAAATAGTAAAAATATTTACCTCAAATAATTATTTCTATTATTTCTGTTTCAGTCTCATTTCATAGAAGCCTTTTAAATCTAAAACGAGAAGAGATTCAATTGCCTCCTGAATCAGTTGGCAGGTGTTCAAAAGCATTGCAGGTAATGTAAAATTCTGTTTTTAATTTTATTTTAGATTAGTAATATATATTGTAATTACTTTGATGAATAAACCTCTTTCTGTAAGTAGCAAAACCTGTAAAGATTCATTTTAATTTATAATTAATTGCACTTTTCAAACAGTAAAATTTTATTGTTTTTAGATTACTAATGTATTTAATTGGCTATCTGATAATTATTTCTTTTAAAATAATAGTTTTAAAAGTTTACATCTTTAAGTTTTAAAATATTTTATTTTTAATATTTATACAATTATTGCTACAAAAATGCAGAGATTAGCATAATTTTCACTTTATTATATATTCATAAATTTGCCAGATTTAGACATATTAAGTTGAGAAATTATAATTAACCTTTAATTACTTTGTGATTTCAAATTTTAGGATAAAATAGGTGATTTGTATAACAAGAAAAAGAAGGGTCAAGATATGAATGCATCATTGCAACGAAGAAAGGATTTTAGAAATCCAAGGTAATTATTCTCTCAGTTTCTACTTTTATATAAGAAAAGTAATATTACTGGATTAATGTTGCTTTTTTCCCCCATCTAGCATCTATGAGAAACTGATACAGTTTTGCAACATTGATGAACAAGGAACTAATTATCCACCGGTAAATATTTATTTTTGCATTTGACAAATTAAATTATTTATAATTTAATAGGGTTAAATACAAACTATAACATTTTTCATTTAAAAAAATTATGAACTTGATAAGTGTATTCGACCCCGTCATAAATAAGCTGTTATATTTGATTAATAAAGTAGTCCATCATTGTGTTATGCATGACTGGAGGTAAAAGAAATGCATATATAACTGATATTTTTATCTGGGTTTTTATTTCTAAAAAAAAAAAAGAAGAGTGTACTAAATATTTATATAAGGAAGCATTGTACTATGTTTTATACATCAACATTTACATATGGAAATATAGCCAATTTGAATCGCTTGCTGAAAGTTTATGTAGCATCATTTTATTTTCTGATAAATATTCTATAAAGTTAAAATTGAAAAGCTTTTTGTTTCAGTTTTTATCAAAATAATATTATATATTGTTTATTTCAGCTTGCTTGCTATGAAAGTTGCCAAATATTAATAAACTTTTTAAAAATTTTGTAACTATTGTATGGTGAATTGAATATTTTAACTTTATTATTGTTGTTGAAAACATATTTAAATTTAGTCCACAAAAAATAATTGCATGTGCATATACTTTTAATATCTAACTTTTTTTTATAGTCTAAGGGGAAAAAAATATTTTGAATGTTTTCAAGGACTAATATCATGTTTTGGTATTTTGGACAGTAAAAAAAAATTAATGTGAAAATAATGAGTTTAAAATTTTAGAACTTGTCTCACTTTATTCATTTCTTATTGTATCTCATTATGTACATTTATTTGCTGCTTTACAATTAGTTGCAAATGGTTAAAACAAAGTAAAATTTAAAAAAAAGTATTTCTATGTTCAAAATTGTAAATTAGAAAATGTCTTAATCTTCTAATACTTTGGTATTGTTAAAATATAATCATCACTAAAAATTGAGCTTTTTCGACAAACATTTTTAAATTCTTATTAATTAATATATGCACTTACAATCTTAGAAATTACTTTAAATCACAATGGCATTCTATTCAAATAAAGTTTATGTAATACTAAATTAAAATCTTGTAAAACTATACTTATGAAAAACATTAAAATATATTAGGCAATACAGGTGGCAGAAAACCATTGATTTATAATGAAGACACTTTCTCCTGATTTTGGTATTAGGATTTAACGTTGTTTTCAAAATTTCCTTATTTTATTTGTTGCAAACAGTTCTGGAAAAAAATATATATATATATATATATGTCATGTATGAATTTTATTCATCTGTATCAGATTAAGCTTAAAATAATCTATATAATATTTGTTAAAGTTCATATATATTAGAAGATATAATAAACCATAATTTTACACAGTATATTTTTAAAATTCAGAGTTATGTATTACAAATAAATTCTAAGAGAAATAATCATTCCATTTTAATGTACAACTCATCTTAAAATGTTTTTTTTTCAGTTTCTTCATTAATTTACATTAAACTGCTAAACAATTTCATTACCTCTCTCCTTAAACAATATTTTTTGTAGATAACTTTTTTTTTTTCTAATAGATTTCACATAAAAAGAGAGAATTATATTCCTTATTTTTCTCTCTGGGTTTTTATAGAATAATAATTTGAGAATAGCATTTAAAATTGTTATTATGTATGAATTATTATGAACATTTCATAATATCATTTGAAATCATGATTTACACTTATTGGTTTAATTCTTTTATAGGAAAATTATGATCCTCATTGTTGGGGTCCAGAATCATTTTATGAAGAGTTAGGTGGGTTCAATCTTCTTATAGTGACTTTTTACTTAATAAGAAAGAAAAAAAAAAAAAAAAAAAAAATTATAATTGAATTTAAACATTTCAAAATGACAAGTCATTAAAAATAAGCTTAAACACATATTTTTAAAAATTTTGTTTATTATCTTTTAGTGACTGTAAGTAAATAAATTCTGTAATTAATGATTGTAGGAAAATTTTCTATATAAATTTATCATAATTGATATGCTAATTGATTTTTAATTTTATATCTTTGGTAAAATTTAGTGAATTATTTTTCTATTTATAGCAAAAAGACAAAAGGAAGAAATGGATAAAAAAGAGAAAGAAAAGAAAGAAACGAACGGAAAAAGATTTAAAGTTATCCATATTGGAAAAATATTATAGTTTTTGCAATTTAGAATTTAATATTTATTTATTTTGTTCATTAGCCCTAGATTACCAATCGAAGATCTTATAGAAGCTATTTTATCATTGAGGAAGAAAAATTTAATGTATAACCAATATAACCTCTTTGTGATTGAAATATACCTTTTTTCTTTTGCTTGCTTTCAGCTATTTTGTGGAAAACTTTGTTGTCTATTAATTTAATACTGTTTTATAGGATACACATATATATTTATTTATTGTAGGTAAATTTAGAGTGTAAGGATGTCTCTTTACTGCTTCATATTACATACTATATGGTTAAAAAAAGCTTCCATTTCTAAAGCTTCATAAAAAAAAAAAAAAAAAAGCATACCTTTTAAAATAATCTAAAACCTTTTTAATTTCTTGTATAATTTTAATTTTCAAACATTTTGAGCAGTTTTATTTATAATTTTTTTTTTTTACAGGTGGAATTCATGTCTGGTACTGTGAAAAAATCATCAGATTCAAATTCAGGTAAATATTATCTAATTAAGTATTATCTAATAGAATGTTTGGTTAATTGCTTTACTTAGCTATATTAGAAAAAACACCCTTGATTAAAAAAGTATATAAAATTAGAAAATTAGTTTTCTAATTTAAATAATAAAAATAAATTATATTTTGTATTTCATTAATTTTTGTGTGCATATTCGACTATTGATCGTATGGAAAATCAATAAGCAGCTAAGTCAGACAAAATCAAAACAGCAATATTATAGGGAAGAAATTTTATTTATGACAAATTTTAAGTGCCATAAAAAGAATTGTAATCTAGAATTTTAATTCTTAAAAATAAAATGATATTAAAAAAAAAGGATGAAAAAAATTCCACATTTGACTATTATACTTTTTGTTTCAAAGCAGCTTGGCTTTTGTGCATATCTGACTAGCTCCTCTAACAAATAAGTGAGTGGGCTATTTCCACCATTAAGTCAGATGCTAGTCATTTCCCGCAATTCATGGTTGGACTATAGTTGTATAAAAATAATTTACTGGATTTCTTTTGCCCTTACCAGCTTCTTAACTGAATATTTTTTAATTTATGAAATTATATTTTTTTATATATATTTTGTGTACTGTTACTGAGCTGAAATATTTTTTATTATTTTAGAAATTGGAAAACGTAAAAGCAAATGGGATATTGGAATCAGCCAATTGCCGGCATCAACCTTGAAACCTGCAATGCTAGTTACACCTTCTGTACTGCCAGTAGCTACTGGAACAAAGCCAACTGTAATCTCTGCATTTGGAAGTATAGTCAAGAAGTCAAAGCAGTGATATTGTTTGTATATATTATGTTTATAGGTTCTCTCCCCCTTGGTTTTACAGTAGTGGATCTGATTTTTTTTTTAAAAATATGTCAAAAACCATTTTTATTCATTTCTTAAACAGATCTCTAGCATTGTGCTTTACTGTTTCCTGCTTTCTCTTACAGATCCTTAATAAATTATTATATTTTGTAGAGAAACAATTTTTTTTTATGTATTTTCAGCATATTGAAATATGTTATTTAAAAAATTATTTAGCATATTTTATTTAAATCTTAAAACTTTAATTATTTTTTACCATCACTGACTAATGTTTCAATTCTTTTGAATGAAATTCTTTTTAATAGATATATGTATATATTGTAATATAATACCGTTCAGAAAAGAAATGGTGTAAATATTGTAAAGTTTTTACTGAAGATGTTTCTGAAAAATTGAGAAGTATGTTCTAATATTAGATTTTTGTGATTTTCTGCAAAATGAATACTATTTATTGTGAAATGTTATGCTATTTGTATCTTAGATTTCCTTCACAAAATAGATTTTTTAAATACAATTACATCATTAAAAAAAAATGTATGCTAAAAAGAGATATGAATGGTAATTTTTTAAGTAACATTTTTCTTCTGCTTTCACAATTCGATCTATTTATAGTAATAAATTGTTTCAAAGATTAACTCTCTAATTATAATTTTTTTTTTGATTATTTTATATTAATTTAATAAAAAATAATATTATTTGTGCTTATTATCTTTAATTGTCTGTGTGTTCCTGAAAAGATTTGTACTCAAATATGTAAACTATAATTGTCTCCTTTTCAATTTTGTAAAAAATATTTGAGTGCACACAAAAAAAAAATTGCTCTGCCTTTTTATGGTATGATAGTTATTAATAATATATCTATTGAACCTCCATTAAATAAAGTTTTATCTTTCTTAATGTCTTCAAGGTAGCACAAAAAACACTTTTCTGTTGATGGAAGAGAATCAATATAAATTCCAAATATTGATGTTCAGGATTTCTTTTTTTATGTATGAAAATGTAGTTTAAATGTTACATTTTTTAATATTTGTAAATAAATGTTATATTTTCTTTACCAATTTTATGTGTGCCTTTTAATTTGTGTATTAATTTTTAAAGTGATTTTTTTTTTTTCCCAAACTTATTTACATAAGTTGAATGAAAACTATACATGAACAACAATAATAAATATGTAAAAAAAAAAAAAATATAAAATTTAAGACTAATTCTCAGCTTATAATACATGGGGTTTCATATTGAATGGGACAAAAAAAAGGCATACCTGTGAATTTGTAATTACTTTTATTTTTGATAAATCAAATTTACAAGTGTTTCCCTAGATGTTTATGTGTGACCCTGCAGTGACATGACAAATATCTATGTGGTATTCCAGTTCCTCTCACACTCTTGGTATAATATCCTGTTTTAGTGATTCAGGCACTTCAATTGCTGTAAGTCCTACTACTACCAAACTACACCACACCATTGCGCCTAGAGCTGAGTTGCCCCTGTACAGTTGGGGAATGATGTGGGTGAGAAGTCTGATTGGGTTTTGTGATGCTCTTACAGTCATATGAGACCGGGACCTACGACTTAAAGTGGATTTCAAACCTTTCTAAACATCCATGCCACCTTCTTACTGCAGTATGAAGCTAGAAACCGCTTTCTTCAACTGAGGGGAATAACCACTCTGGTAGCATATCTTAATAAATATGCCAATTAATCGATTTTTTTTTTCCACGAAGAAAAAAAAGGACCAAAAATATAACTCATGTAAATGGCGCAAAAAATTTGCACGTTTGGAGAATCATGCTGATGTTCCATTACACCATGTGAATCTTCCATGCCCCAAAATCATAACTTATGGTGATTAACTTTGCCAGAAACATAGAAATTGGCTTCATCCTTAAACACATGTCTATTCACGAAAACCATCTATCTACAGCTTATCTTGCAAATTCTCACAGAAAGCTTTACAAAACTGTTTGTCGTAAGGTTTTAACGCCTACACAATTTGAAGATGTACACCGGAATTGTAGACTTTTTCGTAATACACCACACCGTTGTATGAGACACATTAAGTTTTGAACTCGTATGACGCAGATGGAACTTTATAAAAACATTTAATGAATTTTTTTCATCCATTTCAGATTTGACTGCTGTTCGTCCTGGGCTAGCAACCCATGCCCTGAAACTGCTTCACCCACCATTCGCTGATGTCACGATGAGATTTTCTTTACTAAATTTTTGTGTGAAAATGTCTTTTGAACGACATTAAACGATGTTGTTGTGGCATATTCTAAAACATTGTATGCTTTTTTTTTCTGCATGCATGATGCTGTTTTGATTAATAATGTCTCCAAGCGTAGGGAAATTAAAGGAGCTTCTGCCATAACTGATGCATCGGGAGAGGCTGTTCGAGAAAATAAGTACAGTCCTTGATTTACTATGTTATTTAGCACATTTCATGCATTATGAACCTTTCTACATACCTCAGAATTATAAAACAACCTTTCGGCAACGAAAACATTGCGTAGGTCTTGCATTTCTCAACATTCTTTCTGATATCAAGAGCTTGCTATATTTAATTGATTTTGAGATTCTGAATAATTTACATGTAAAATAGGGACATCACTCCTTAATTTTAAATTTATTAACTTAAGCTATTTATAATATGGACCCTAAATTCAATATTTTGTAAATATTTAGTTACGTCGTTGGCTTTTAGAGATATTAGATGGAAGTCCCCTATTTATTGGATGCTTCTACGGAGCATAAAACCTTTGTATTCGAATCACACAGCATCATATAATTCGAGGTGCCTAATGCACTCTCATGAACACACCTGCAAATGGATCTTTTAAATAGCTCGCTTTGGAACAGAGAAACCTGAAAGCTTGGCTTGAAAAATAATTGGTGAAATGCAAAACGTAACTGCAGTAGCCTTATTGTAGTAAGAACAACAATTATAGTTATTTTCAGATATAACATTAATTTTTTTGATAAAATTCTACGATTTGATTTTGAAACTCAATTAAATTATAATAGTATTATTTGCCGATGACATGGAAATAAGCTGGGAAGGAGATTTTGGAGGGTTTAAAATTAGGCCTTTAGAAGGTAAGGCAAATCTTTCACAGTCCTTTTGTTTTTCTCCTGAGTTGTTTGGGCTTTGTTGATTTCAGTAAATTTAAATTAATTTGTAATTGAAATTTGCAAAATCTGAAAAGTTTCGAATTTGCAAAATTACATTACAATACCATATAAGGTGTGTGAATGTAATTTTGTCAACAGGAAATATATGTTGACAAACAATGATGCATTGCCATTATGATTTATTGTCATTCAATTTCATTTCATAAGCATTCAACAATTTGTGTGTAATGTGGTTTGTGAGATTGTAGCAATAGTAGCCTTGGGTTCATTGGGGGTATTAAATTAAAATAAGGGATAGAAAAAAAAATTAAAAAAAAAAAAAAAAAAAAACTATTTGCCAACGATTAAAATAAGGCTATAACATTTCTAACTACAAAAGCAGATAGTTACAATATATCCTGGATTTATTACCTTTAATAGAAATATTTTCAATTGTCTTTCCTTTTATAATATTTGCCTTTAATAGAAATATTTTCAATTTTATTGTTTGGTTTTTCTCCAAACGTAGGGAATTCAGGGCGTATGCCACAACTGATGCATCGGAGAGGGCGTTTGAGAAAATAAGTACAGTGTTCTGTCTGTACAAATTTGTTAACAGAAGAAACCAATTAAGAAACAAATCACAGTGATTTAGGGATACTGTTGACAAAAATTAAACTTAGAATTAATTAATTGATAGTATGCACGAGATTAATCATTTTTAGTATTATTCGTAATTTTTATTTTTTATTAGGCGATATTTTTATTTATTTTGTGAGTAAATGTTTTTAATAAATAATTTTGTAATGAACAAAAATTAAATTGAAATTGAATCTATCTTAATGCTTATTTGCATGAAGAAAGTACATTTCCATGGAGGAGCACTGAGTAAATTTTTTTAAAAGGAGTGAATGAGGGATCTTACATTTGCTCAACAGACTAAAAGTCTGTTCCAGCCAAATTTCCTCTTCCTCCGATTTTCTGTGAATATTCAGCATACCATTCTGTCCAAAAAGTAAGACCAGTTTTCAATTAAATTTCCCGGACATATGGTATTTTTTTTAGATTGATGGCACTGTCGTTAACATCTGTGTGAAATTTCACGTCAAAATATTGATGCTTGTCTCTCTCTCTCTCTATATATATGTAGGATTTGTTTGCCTGCTAATCACCAGATGGCAACACATCTCGGACTATGTGTCTTTCACACCAACCTTTTGCCATGTAGTGGCAGTATTCGACTTTGGCCCTGAAAGAAGGGAAGAGACCCCCGTAGCTGAGCGCGAAAGGAGAACGCTGGCTGACACGAGAGAGGAGGCAGACTGAGAAAGGCTGCGTCAAACAGCGATAGAAAATGGTTGTGAATGTTTAACAATTAATATAAATATCGCTGTAAATATAATATCTTTTTCATTAAATGTATGTTGTTGAGAGAAAACAACGCTTTTTATTTCGCTTTGAAATACACCCCTAGATTGCATCCTCTGTCGTTAAACATTTGCCAGACTAGAGAAGTCTACATATATGTGCTTGAGTTACGCTTGGTTTTGTGCGGATACTAAAAACTGATTC
>BPLR01019857.1:0-195631 GCA_021605095.1 Caerostris extrusa
GTTACGTATTGCTGTTCCTTAAAAGTAATAACTGACTTCCAAAGGCAGCCATAGAATAATAACATGCTCTTTCCAGCAGCAGCCTGGAAAATAATGGTGAGTCTATAACTAAATTAATTAGATTGAGTGACAAGTAGAATTAATTTTTTCCGGAGATAAAAAGTTTTGCATCTGTTATAACATAAACAGTTTTAATTATTTCTAAATTTACTTTTACAAAAGTTACAGCACATACATTTTGAAACGTTAAAATTGTTAACTCCATAACAAATTATCCTGAGTATACTTCGTATCAAATATTACATCTTCTCAGAAAACTTTGACTTAATTTGTGCAAAAACTAATTTTCTGACAGCCTTGTACAATTCTAAAAGCATTTATTTGTGATTTTTTCTATTGTACATCTGATAATAACAGCCCTTCTATAGTGATTTTTACTTTGTTTTATACATTTGACTTGTCTTTGTTACCCCCAACAATTGGATAGCAAGGAGCTGTGTGTAAATATATTTTTATTACTGCTTGTATTTACATCTATTTATTTATTTTTTTTTTTTCAAATCTAATATGAGAGTAAAGACTCTTTAGTAATAGTATTAATAATATATAGTAGGATTATAGAGAAAACTTAGGGATGAATCTATGTAAAAAAAAAAAAAAAAAAACCTGTTAAGGGGTTAATATACTAAGCCAGTGAGACTGAACTTTTACCTTTGCACTACCTCGCCCTCCCCATGAGCAAAGGAAAATTTTGTTGCACAATTGAATTTCACTATTAAATATGAGAAGTTTTGATGGATTTCCATTTATTATATTTCAGTAATATACAAATAAATTTCTAAGTTCTAAAATTAAAATATTTTAAAACATATTAATTGTCAGTTTCAATTACTAAATTGTATTGACACATAAAAATTAACTAAAAACAAATATTTAATTTCTATCTGCAAAATAATTAAACCGTTAAATGCCATTAGTCACCATTGAGAGAGTGTATAATTCAAACCATTGATAGTATGGAAAATTGCCAAGTGACCAAGCTGAATGGATTCAAAAGAGTAACATCATAGAGAAGAAAATGCCATTTAAGAGCAATTTTTAATTGCAATAAAATAATTTTAAATTTTTAATAATTAAAACTTCAGTTTATGCAATATTAAAATAACTAGATAAAAAAATCCAAACTAAAAATATTTTTTAATATCAAAGCAGTTTTGCACTGTGTATACGTGACTAGAATCACTAACAAGCAATTGATTCATCTGTTTCTGCCGTTACATCGAATGTTTACCATTCCACACTATCCATAAGTCAGACGATAGTTTGATGTTTTTTCTTTCATTGGATGAAAATCCAAAAAAATTCTCTAATTTATTAAAATATATTTAACTTTCACATGTGATTTGATAGTAATAAATTTAAAATATATAACCACAAAAATTCTATTAGTAAATGAAACAAATTTTTTTTTTTTTAATATTTTACTGAAAAACCAGGAAAAGACTAAGACTTATTTTGATCATCATAATAATTAAAGTATCTGTTTGTGTTTATCAAAAATCTTTACTGTTACTATTTATTTGCTAACTTTTTAATATTTATTTATCTTTCATCCCTTTCTCACAATTTGAAACTCTTTGCCAAAGTTATCAAATATACGAGTGATATATGTCAGTAAATACTTTAAACAAAGGTCAGAATATATATACCATTGCTTTGCTAACATTTCCTCCAGTGGCAAGGCCTTTAAAATGCGATGTGCCATATACTAACTGAACATCAGCTAAATCCAAAATCTAATAACATATAATAAAAAATAATCAAAACTATTATAACTGTATAAAAATTACTAAGTAGTTACATAATTAAAAATCACTCAATAACATAAAAAATAATTTCAATTTAAAATAGTTAATACCTCCAATTCTTCATCTGATTTAACATCAATAACATGAAGTTGTTCCAACACATCAAGAGTAACTAATGTTCTGGAATTGAGCCACTAATAAAAATGAATTTATTTAAAAGAAGATAATTTTTAATAAAGCTTACAATTTTATGCTAAATGATGAAAAATCCTGTTTAAATGATTCAATACCAAGATCAAAAATTTCAAACAAAAGAAGAAAAAAAAATATTATCAAATGCGGTTATAGGATTTTTGTTAAAAGTACAAGATAAAATAAAAGGATTGTAAATACAAAATTGAATTTATATCTTAAAAACACTGAAAATCTTGTTTAGAAATATAAAGATTCATAAATATTCAACCTTCTCTAAAATATCTATGTAAAATGCTGCATTTAGAGAATTTTTCCAAATAAATTAAAAGTTCAAAATTAGTAATGTATAGATTTCATGTATTTAACATTTATGCAAAATAATATTTATTCATACTATAAAAATTAAACAAAAGGTTAAAAATTAAATTTATAACATATTTATTAACACTTTAATCTTGTATGTTGCCATAAGACATTATGTGAAAAAATTAAAAACTTACAGCAAAATTCTGAAATGCATATTGCAACTCAATTTTCTGTAAAGGGATGAAGTTAATCTTTTCAGCTGATGCAAAATTAACCTATATAAATAAAATCAAATAAGATAAATTTATAACATAACATATTTATTCATAGATTAATCTTATATGCTTCCACAATAGATTTGGTAACAAAATTAAAAACTTACAGCACAATTCTGAAATACATATTCTAATAAATGAATAAAAATACTGCTATTGAATTAAAAATATAAATAAAATAAAAATACAAATACTACTAATAAATAAGATGAAACTGCTACTATTAAAAATCCAAATCCAATAGAATTGGTTATATAATATCTGCTTTCTATAATTAGAAACACTTTGCTAATTAATGAAAGTTTAAAACTTTTAAATTATGAATGAACAACATAAAATAGTTAATATTTATTTTCATTATATAGTGACATAGATGAAACTTTTCAAATATTTAAAAATACTAATAACACAAGAGTTAAAAAATTTCTATGGTACTTTAAAATTTTAACATCTAATAAAAATTCAAGATATATGCAGACATGTACAGAGAAAATACATAAGACATATTTAAAATCAATAAAGTATTAACAAAAATTAATGAAAAAAATAAATATAGCAAGACTGTTTCAATAGAAGATTTAAAAACAAATTTGACAAATTAATAAGAAGAAAAGTATTTTACATAAAATTAAACAAACCTGAAAAAATAAATGGTATTTTGTCGCCCAAAAGCTAAAACTGGATCTATTATTCTAGTTGTTGAAGAAACTTGAATCACCACAAACTGCCAACTCAAAACAGGCAAGGTATCCGGATCTGCCTGAAATTACCCAACAACTGATTGCATTATTGAATTCAAAAACCAATACATAAGAAAAACTTTTAAATTACAAAATAAAAAATAAAAAAAACTTTTGTTTTGATTAAAAAATTTAAATTTATTTATTCAATTTTTACTGTCGGTCTAAAAATAAATACTAACATACCAACAATATTAAATTAATTATAAACAATGTATATAAAATACTGTTTAATTTAATATCGTGTTTTATGAGCTAATAGATTTTCAAGCCTTACAAATATCAGATATGGATAAATTGAGTAAAGCAACATTAGCGAGCATAAATCTCATCGTTACAAGTCAAGATAAATATCAGAAAGTAATTTAAGTGACCAATTATGGAATTTTTAGTAGTTACTCCAGTATATTTTAATAAGTTTTGAATGAAAAATTATATTTTAATAAAATTGGTATGATTTTCTGATAAAAAAAGATAAAATATTTATCAACACAAATATTGCTTCTCAAAAATAATTTAGGAAAAGACTTATAATAGTATTTTAGCCATAAAGCAATAATTTTCTGTAAATTTTCTAAAAACTATCACATTATAAGGATTTTCTTATTTGCATCAAGAGGAGAAAAAAAAAAGCAAGAAAAGTGACATATATTAAATATAACAATTACGAAAATGTTAGTCATCATGCAAATGATCACTGAGTTTCATATAGTATGAACTCAAGATAATCAACTCTTAAATTGCAGTATTGGTGCAATGAGATACAATACATATTGATGATGAAATAGTTTTTGATTCAATAAAAAATACTTAGTACCTCACAAAAGTGATAGTTAATCTAGTTAATCCGTTCCCAGCACAACTATAAAGCTCAAGATATATTTTTATTGAAATACTGATTTTTTTTATTTTTGCAGTTATTCCCTCACTTTTGCTGATATTGTGCAGCACATTTATGTTCTTTGATTTTTCTGAGTAGTGGTCACACTGATATTTCTTCGACCAAAATTTATTCTAAAGCAAAAAAATTGGATGGAGGCTAAATCATATGTGAAAGTTTTTGAGATATATTTAGGCTTAAAAGTATTCATTCATAATCTTTTCAAAATGTGAAAATTTTTACATCATACTATATTATTTACAATAAACTGAATTTCTTTTCATGATAATCCTTTTGAAATTGTAAATTAATTCTACTTCTTTTGGAATTTTAAAGAAAATCCTATGTGTGTGAAAATTTTTAAGATATATTATTATAAACTTTTGTTTTAAATATTTAAACTACAAGTTGTAATTTTTAAAACTAAAATTTAAACTTCACTAAATTTTGGTAAAATAAATATAAATGGAACTTTATTCTTACACGAAGAGCATGAGTAAACCAAACTCGTAATGATGGTCTAATTGTCACAGCTATGACCTATTAGAGGAAGAAAAAAAAAGTTTAAAAAATGCAATTTTATAATTTTAAGGAAAGTGAAATACAGTTTTATTAAAACACACATAATATATATAAACATATTTTAAATCAAATATTACAGCGGTGTATTTAAGTTTCAAATTATTTAATTTTAGTTTCATGTTTCTTTTAACTAATACTATATATATTTTCAATATCAAAAATGGTAATTTGTTTATATCAATTTGTTCAGATTTTTTTCATTGTTTCAAATATTTAATTAAAAAAGTTTTATTTCATATGCTGTTGAGTATTGCATTTTAATGTAAAACTAAACTTAAATGGCTTCTTTGTAACATTGTTAAAAGAATAATGCAGTAAATAAAATATATTCTTTTATAATATTTATTAATTTTGTCGTCATCAAATGTGGTGAATTAAAGAGAAAATGTGGTTAGTTAATAATTTTATTTAAATATCAAGAATTTGATGAGTTTTTCATTATGAAGTTTTAATGCTATAATTTTTAAATTATTGATGGTATATTAGCATGAGTTACAAAGTTTATAGCTGGACATTTTATAACTTAAACAGAAAAACAAATATAACTATTATTTTAATTAAATTGCATATAATAAAAAAATTTAGCCTATACTGTATATTTCAATGAAACCAAAATAAATTCTAATATATAATGATAAGGAAAAAAAATATTTACATTATGTACAAACAAATAGAAGCTGAATTTTATTTACATGCATGCATGCACACACACATTTTGCCTTTAAAATTGATTACAAAGAGATTTAAAGGAATCATATGCATATGAAAAAGAATGATAACTAAAAGGTTGCATTGCAAGGAATAGTTACATTAGTATTCAAAGTAATTTTTAAGTTATTATTTTTATTTACATTATGTGCAACAAACATTTCATTATAATATTTTAAAAATAATTATTTTTTATTCCTTTTTTTTTTATTTCAACAAAAGTTTTACAGAAAGATTCTTAAATAATCTCATTCTTATATGCATTTATTAAAACAAAAATAGTAACATTAATTTTTTATTGATTTTTTTACTCCTTTAGTAAAAATTAATTAAAGAAATAAAAATTTTATTACCTTTGTTACAGTACCCAAAGCAACTAAACATACTTCTTGACTAGGATGACTTCTAAAGTGCGGAGTCATTCTAAGAGGTTCTAAAGCACACACTTCACCTCGACTGAAAATTTAAAAACAATATAATTTAGGCTGCACTATCAAATATAAATAAATAAATTAGTCAATTTTGCATGATACATATTTAAAAAACACACACCTTCCGGAAAAAATACACCGTGTTTCACATGTCCTTGTTCCCATGACACGTCTAAATGAAAAACAAAATATTGATATAATTCTGTTATCAATTACTTTAATCAGATAATGTTTTTAAAAGCTTAGTTTAGCATGTAGTTAAATACACATACTTAAAATTCAATTCAAAGACTGACCCACCACTATCACTGCATAAAGCCAGAGTAGGATCATCTGAAAACTTAAAAAGAAAGTTAGTTTTGACACATGCATTTAAAAATTTAAAATTGAGTTTGTATTTAAATTTATAATTTGAGTTGCATACAATAATATTAAATAAATAGTTTAAAAAATTTTACCTCATTAAATTATGTAATATAACTTACTTTAATATGCAGAACGGCATTTTGCATAGGATGAGCATCGCCTATTGTTCTGATTAACTTGCCTTTATGTAAGTCCCACATAGTAATCTGCAAATTGAATAATATATATTTAAAAAATTCTTACAAAATTATTAACAATCCTAAGATTTGAATTTTTTTAATTACATACAGCTAAAAAATAAAATCAGTGCATTATTTCAAAAAGATCAAATTTTAAAAATCATAAATTTTGTCTTTATTATGTATTTTGTTCAAAATTCACTGTTTTTAAATAACATAAAATTAATCGATTAGGGTAATTAAAAATTAGGAAACAAATTAACATTAGATTAACAAACATTAAATTTTAAAAATTAAAGTGCAAAATTAATTATGATACAAAATATGCATGTAAAAGAGATTTATTTAATTTTTCAGCCTAAATCAACTTTTAATTTATCGTAAAATAAAAAACTATCACTTCATGTTGAACAGAAAATAAAGTACCAATAAAAAAACGAAAATAAATTTGAAAGAAACAACGTCCATTTTAAATGTAAACATTTCAAGGCATTAATTTTTAATACTACATTTTGAACTGAAAATGAAAATTTGGATTTGAGATGCATACCTTCTTATATTATATTGTGGTTACATATGTACAACATTTATGTATATAAGATTTGTACTGCAGCAACTGCCACAATAATCATGAAATATATCAAAGTTAAAATTGGACCCATAACATATCAGTAGTACATGGGTGGTGGTGCTGGTACACTATTACAATGTAACATATGGATCCACCCACCCTTTACACTACTCATACTAATGGACGAAAAGAAAGCAATAATATATAAAAAAGAATGTTTTGATAATTAATTAAATTTCTGAAAATTTCATTTTGAGGTAATTGAATGAAACATCATGCACTATGGAACTTCAAAAATAAAAATGCTATCAAATAATTTAAGGAAATAAAAAAATCATTCAAGATTAGAGAGGATTTTCAAGTCTTATCTCACAAGAAGAAAAAACAATTACTAATTCACTAAATTTCATCTCTTTCAATATTTTTTTAAAATTACTTTATTTTAGAACTTGAAAATGAATCACTGAAATTGGATTTCAAGTTACAACCATGATCAAGAACAAAAAATTTATATATCATCATAACATATTATTCAAATATCTTATGCATAAATGATAAATTCGTAGTAGTGCAGATTAATAGTTTAGCTGAAATTTTAGCAATGGAAAATTTTATAAAAAAAAGTATAAAAGTACTTCAAAAATAAGATTTACCTCTCCTCTACTATATCCAGCAAGTAAACGACTGCAGTCAGTGTTGAAAGCTATAGCAGAAACAGAACCATATTTTTCACCATACTCTGTTGTTCCTAGGCACCATTTTAAAACTTGTTGTGGATCTGAAAGGAGAAAAAAATACACATTTATATATATATATATATAATTCATTAAATTCATTTCATCGGCATTTGAAAACAAAAAAGTTTAAAATTCCTGATGTTAAAAGAAATCAAAATTTATTTTAGCATTATGCTGTCTTATTTATTTTACTTACTTTAGCAAAGGTTATTTCATGGTTAAGAAGCAAAATATTGGGCAAATTCTTTTGTACAAGACAGCACATGTTGAAAATTAATTAATGACTAGGACGATCCTTCACTCTGTTTGATGACACCTGGCAAATCTAAGTATTAATAGGCAATTTTTTGTTATAACAGGTTAGTTGAAAAGTTCATAGGCTGACACATAGATGGCACAACTAGTATTAAATCCATATGATTTTTGGTTAGCCATAACTTTCAAATGATACATGTATAAATTTGACAGATGTTGCATTATTAGTATGTGAGTTATAGCCTTTTTAGTGAAGCAACTTTTGTTAGTTTGAAAAATGGATAAAAAGGAATTTCGTGTGTTAATAAAGCATTGCGTTTTGGGGCAAAAAAAAATACTATTGAAGCCAAGGCTTGGCTTGATAAACATTATTCAAACTTTGCACCAGGAAAATCAACCGTAGAGAAGTGGTTTGTTAAATTTAAAAGAGGCGAAATGAGCACCGAGGACGATGCACGCCCCAAAGAGGCTGTTACCGACGAAAACATAAAAAGTCCACAAAATAATTTCTGATAACCGTAAAAGTGAAGTTGATTGAGATAGCTGAGACCCTAAAGATATCAAAGGAACGTGTTGGACATATCGTGAATGAATATTTGGATATGCGAAAGCTCTGTTCAAAGTGAGTGCCGCGCGAGCTCACAATCGACCTAAAACAACAACGAATTGATGATTCTAAGCAGTGTTTGGAGCAGTTCAACCTTAATAAACCCGAATTTTTGCGTCGATATGTGACAATGGATGAAACATGGCTCCATCATTTCACACCGGAGTCCAATCGACAGTCAGCCGAGTGGACTGTACGTGATGAACACTACAAATGCTATAACTCGCATACTAATAGTGCAACAGCTGTCAAATTTATACACGTGTCTTTTGAAAGTTAGGGCTAATTAAAAATTATATGGATTTAATACTAGTAGTGCCATCCAAGTTTCAGCCTATGAACTTGTCAGCCCCTGTTAGCTGTAAAAATCACACTTCTAGCCATCAGGTGCATATTGTAATCTCTTAGCTTTAATTAATACATGAATTTCTTTCTGGTGAATCATAAGAATGCAAAAGTGATAATCAGGATTTATTATCATGGCTTGTCTAAGAACTTTATTCTTTTTTTCCAGAATTAAACACTCTAGAATTCAAAAATATTTTCATCGAACTTAGATTACAGTCCTGCTTAATGTTTTCTGCTTGGGATAAAAGTTTCTATACTTTTTTTTTTTTACCATGTTCTTGCATTTTTATATTAAAATTACTCTCTTAATTCAAATTCATTTTAAGAATGAAGTTTGTAATTATTAATTTGTTGTATGCATAGAAATTAAGCATTGTTAAGCTTATAATTTTGTATAAGAGTTGGAAGAAATTGGTTCTTTTTTGTGTTCTATATAAGAAAAATATGTACATTAATATTGAAAATATAACCACATAGAGAATAAAACAAAATGATAACCAATTATACTTTAAAACCTACCAAAAATTAATACTACTCCATGAAAAGTCCCAATTGCTACAACTGAAGAAACAGCCTGTAAAAAATTTCAATATTTATTGATCAACATTAAAATAATTTCAAATAATAATTTGAATAATACAAAAATTCAAACAAATGAAAACAAATATTGATGTAATATTAAATGAACTAATAATTCAATACCAAAATTTTTGCTATATAACCACACATGTTTTTACATTAGAATACTTAACAGAATGCTTAAACTTAATACCATGGAAGTTGGTTTCCAGCATTGACACGTTCCGCAGCAGATTGAAGCTGTGCTGAAACTCCACGGAGTGTTACATGCCGTAGAATAGATCCATGTTTTTGAAAAGAGGACTTTTCTTTTCTTTATGAATTGAAAATCTAGGATGAGAAAATAATAATTTTTACATAAAATGCTTATAACAATATAAAAATTTTAGTAATCGAAATAGAGATTTAATTAAGTTTATAACAAAACTATTATCTAACTAAAATAGAATCAAATTGCACTTTGTTCCCTTTCATTCTAGATTTTTAAATTTCAAAGAAATTCATATGCTAAAATATAGGTTGTCTCTTTGTAACACAGTTTTGCTTTAATACATTTCTGAAATCAGAAAAAAAAATCTTTCCTATAATGATATTCTTATGATACTTTCACTCAAACCAGGCTCAAGAATTTAAGACAATTTCATATAAAACAGTAACACAAATTTTCAGAACAATTAAATCTAGTATAACAAAAGGACATGATAAAAGTATTTAAAAGCAAATAATATATTATTTAATATTTTTTATTTATATATGTATGCAGGGTTTTACAATTTTAAATTAAATTTGTTCTTGGATCATAAATATATTTACAATTCCACTATTTTTGTCTACTATAAATTTACATGTACTGAAACTTTTAAAAAATGTATTATTATTGGATACTTTTCTATTAATAGTTTTTTCTGTAAAAATACTACCAGATCATAGCCAATCATAATGTAAAATTTTTTAATATTTAATTAAACATGATTCTAAAAAATAAAAAGTATCATAATTTCATAAATTAAATACAAAATGTCATTGATGAATAATAATAAACTTAAACCTTGTAATGAATAAGGAGCAACATTTTTTTAATGATTATTCAAATTTTATTATTTGTTGAAATAATTGATAATATTTTACGAGAAAAAATCAAGAATTTCAAATTTAAGCCAAAATTATAAAAATTGCACTTTAAGAATTAAAAGATTACTGATGATGTTTGAACCCAATATTATAATTAAAAACACAAAGTTCATTTACCCCCCTTTCTCGTCGTGAATGGGACTCATTGCTGTCAATGGAAGTAGTTTCACAAGTCTCTTGAAAATAGCCAACATTACTAGAAAATTCTTCATCACTCAAAGAAACATCATCTTGCTGAAATTATTGACAAATTATAATATGTGGTAATATTTTTGAAGAAAAATATGATTTTAATATTAGTTATTTTAAGTTAAATAATAAATATAAAATACCATAATTCCTTGAATATTATCTGCAGATAATGTTACAAAAATATTGAATTTTTATGGTATGGATCTAATGCATACAAATTAAATTTTTTTTTAGAAGTTTCATAAAAATCAATTCTATAAAAATGTTACCTGCTAATGTTTCTTGAAATAAATAGACAAACTTAATATGAAAAAAAAAAAAAATTCTAAGCATAAAGAAAAAAACATAACAGTTGTAGATAGAAGGAGCCCCGATTATAAAAATAAGTAGACAAAATTAGATATGTATCATGAATTGATGCATGATAGTGGATATAAAAAGGCCTGGAATAAAGTTGACAATAAGAATTAAAAACGATTCACAGAAGCCGAAATTAATAATTAACTGTGCTACATTTAAAATTTCTGTTGTTCTAGCAAATATGAAGATTATAAATTGTCATGAAAATATAATTTCTTTCATTTTAAATTCTTTAATGCATACTTTCTTCTTGGTTTTCATTACATTAAAGGATATAAAAACAATCTTTAGAACTGATATATATATATATTATGCCATGGGTATAAAACTACATTTGGTTAGTATATGTCATTATGACAAAGAACAGGCTCAAATCGAATCTTTTAATTAGTCAATCAGATTTTTAATTATTCTGAACTAAAATTCATGCTTATAGATTATACAGCGCTGCAGATTAACAGCAAGGAGTAACGGTAATTTGGGTAACTGTAAAAAACAAAAACTTATTTTTTTATGGTAAAGTATGCCAAATGTTATCTTTATAGACAAGTTTTAGATTATGGAACTAAACATAAGAATTTATTCAAATAGATACCGAATATAATATAAAACTTAGATCAAAATTGTTAAAATAAAATTTTAACTATAACACATCATGAACTAAAATGATTAAATGCATCATTTTTTTCCAAAAAAAATCTAACGTTTCTAAGATTAAAAATCAAGAAAATAATTTTAATCAATCCACTTACTTCATTTAATATACTTTCAAGAGTGGGAGGAGTATCAATAACCGGTAAATTAAACTCTTTGGCATCCAACTAAAATTAAAAATAATAATTATTTACATGATGAATTTCAAACTTCATGAATGTGCAAAATTCTAAGCAATATTACTTCTTCAATATCAAAATTCAGATCTCCTAAAGTAGAAGGAGATATTTCTCTCCTACTTATAGTAGGTGTATTAAAGTCTTCAGCCATTACAACTCGAAAACAAAACTACTAGCAGCGAAAAATAAATAAATAAATAACAAAAAAATAAACACAACCCTCAAAATTGCTTTGATGCCAAATCTATCAGACAAACAAATGATAAATAAAATATATTTATTAAAATTTTATTAATAAATTGCATTATTTATGTGAGTTAAATAATATTTTATTTCAATAAAATTTCAAAAATTCACCTCTAACTTTTTATATTTTTCAAACTTTGTCTGTTTAAATAATTTCTATTTTACAATTGCAAATATTAGCATGAACTTCAACTACATGGCAACAGATTTGACACTTTGGTTTAGTTATTTTTGTTAAGTGATTTGATTAGTTGATCCATGTCAACATGGCAAAAAAATGAATTATTGGTTGTTCATATTATCCTACTTTTTATCATAATTCTATAAAATTGTGCAAATTTTCACATTAGACTGTAAATATGTACTTCCCAATTGGCTGGCCAAAGTATCTTGAACTTCAAAATTGTCGTAGTTCACCTATTTCTGTTTTTTGTAACAGAGATCGATCTCTATTTGGTGTCTTGACTAACGACAGCATCAGTATTTGGTACATTAGGGTACGTAAAACTGTTATTAAAACATAATTTTGTGTGAAGCATCATTTTAAAAATCTTTTTAATATATTATACAGAATATTACACCACCCAGAAACGTAATGAAATACTGTAAATAATTACATTCAGCATACTTGTTAATTAATAAATTAAAATGTTAAAAATTATTTTCTATATTTCCATTTATTTACACCATAAAAGAACAGTATTTGCCTAAATCTTCTTTATACCGATTTTTTGTAATTTTGCTGCTTGTTTTTTTTTTTTATTTATTTTGCATAAATTTGAAATGATATATGGCCTATATTAGTGAAATATTGTAAGTATCAATCTTATAATTGCTTTACGATTTAATGTAAGAATTATATAATATGTATTAAGTTACTATTTATACAAGCTGGAAAAAAAACCCTATTAATTACAGAGAAATTTTAAGCATTTAAATTTTTTTATTCTGTCAAAATAAAAATAATTTTATTGTTTTATATTACAATTGTATATTTAACTTATAAAAATTAAAACTACAGAATATTTTTTGCATATTAAAATATATTTTGTTTTATATTGCACTTTATCGATTACTTCTAAGTAATTACTTTAATTAGTAATAATTAAATGATTACTTGTAAATAATTCAATAATTACTTCATTTTTTTTTACAAATTTTAAATTTTTTATAATTGTTTTTTATTGCATATTATATTATTCTCAATTAAAAAAAGGGCAAATGTTAATTGCCACTAAAAAATGAAGTTAAATTTTTTATAAACAAAATTATCTAAAAAGTTTCAGTCTCTGATAGAAATTATTAACTATTTTCATTGATAAACATTTCTTCAGAAACTTTTTGATATTATTTCCTTAAATAATGGATACCATTGATAGTTAATTTCAAGCATATTTTTTACCAATAAATTTTAAATCTTCATTAAATGCATCTAATAGTTGGAGAAGCCACCATATTAAATTGAGATTTAAAAATGTGTAAATGTTTTCATTTTTTAATGGATGTTTGTGTCTATTCTATGATAAAAATATAATCAATCAGCTATTTGTCATGAATAGTATTATTTATTTTCCCATATATTAGAAATAAATAAAACAGAAACAGTCAAAAGCTTCATTTTAGTCTCATCAAGTCCATACCAATTTAATAGGTTTTAAATGAGAGAAATAGTCTTGTAATTGAATTTTAAGATATACTGAAATATGTTAACATTATCAGTACATGATTAAAATAAAAAAATTCTTACATTAATTTCATTTAAAAATTTTTAGATTATATCCAATGATTTAATATTATCAATAACAGTTTACACTGTTCTAGTAAATTCTTATTTAATAATATAGCTTAAGAGTATAGATCTAAATTTTTAGAAGCATTTTGTTTCTAAATATTCAAATATACTGTTTACTATAATGATAAATTCATATTTTTAATTAATTTATATGTTTTTAATTCTCTGTATCATACATCTTAATAATTTGTATTTATTGCTGTAAATTTAAATTTTCACAAATTTAATTTAAACAAAAAATTGATTTAAAGTTTACTTTTTTCTTAAGCCTTGTGTTGAAGTTACTTGTTTCAAGAGAAGTAAGGAATCTATTGATGCATTTGGTATAAATCAATTAGCTGAATGGAAACCAGATTCATTGATGATTGTTATTACAGTGAGTGAAATTTTTCTAATAATTATGTAAAATAGTATTATGAAAGTATTAAAAATAAAAATAAGTGTAACTGAAATATGTTATCGGTTTATAGCAAATGAAAAAAAAAAAATTCCTTTCTTTTTAAAGAAAGGAATTTATTATTACTTTTATTTTAAAAATAGCTATTAAAAATGCATAATATATATGTTTAATCTTATATATATCTATATCTTTCGATTGTATTTCTAAAAAGCAATTATTGTAATTGGGTTATACCATGTGTGTAGAAAGATTGAAGTAACATCCATATCTGTGCCACAACATTTAATTAAGAGAAATTAATATTCACAAATAAATAAAAGTATACAGAAGTAAGTTATTGCAGCAAATAAATCAGTTGATAATTGGGAATTGAATGACATGGTTCCATAATAACAATTTTAGTTGTTTTTTAATTTGCAGTGCAGAAAAATAATCAATTCAAGGCACATAACTATAACAAGGCTGACTCATAAAATAATTTGTATTCTTGAAAGAAGTATGTTGAGCTAAAATTATATTAGATGTTAAATCATATACTTATTTATGTATTTTTTTATCAAATATAACTGGAACTATTTAAAAATAGTCATATAAGTATCATTTTTAAAATGCTAAATAAGTAAAATATTTACTAATATATTTTATATATGAGGGAAAGATATATTTCTTAAACAAAAAAGAATTTTATTTGTTTCCAAAACTAGTCAAAATTACATTAATAAAGAATAATATCTTCTGAAAATATATTACAATGTTTGAATTGATAGTCTTATTCATTTTAATATGAAACATGTCTTTTATTTTACAATACATTTACTTAGATTTTAAAAAATAAATAATTTTTTTTTTTCCTATGAGCTAATATTTTCCTATGAAAACTGATTGTGGAACATTAATTTAAAAAAGGTTTCTTGAAATCATGTTGTTAATAATTATGTTAATAACATAATCAAAATATGAGATTTCTGAAAATTTCAAAATTATAAAAGTTGTCTATAAAAGAAATAATTGTAGATTTAATTTCAGTAGTTTTGAAGAATTAAGATAACTTTTTTTAAATGTGAATAGTAAAACTCTTTCATTGTTATCTTTTATTGATCAAATGTTAAATCATAAATATTTCCTTTAGCTAAAAGGAAAAAAGGTTCCAAGAGGAAAAAAATTTAAATAATATAGAAGAAATTAAAGAAAATGTTTCAGTAAATAATAAATTATTCATTAATTTTTTTTGTTTAATTTGAATAGCTATTGTAATTAATTCAAATTTAAAATTGTTATATCTTGAGTATATTAATTATATTAATATGCTGAGATATATCATTTTTTTATATATAAAGCCTTGACTAAATGTAAAAGGACACTCTAAACACACTGTTAAACTTTGCTGAATGCAATGCGTCGGGCATGAATCTTCTTTACTTTTCATGTTATTCATATCAAATTTTATCTTTAAATTAAGAAAATGTTTCCTTGTTATTATGGCCAAAAAAAAAAAAAAAAAAAAAAAAAAACTTTTGCATGAAAAAAAGTATTGTTTCTTTATTTAATATATTTAATTTGAAAATATTTATGCATTATAAGAATTATATTTTTATTTTATAGACAAGCCTGAATCACCTATTATTTTTTCAAGTTGAAGTTGATGATTCTGTAAAATATTTATATGAACAATTAGATAGCAAGTAAGTTTGTCCTTAAATTGTTCTTTCTAATTATAATAGAATGTTGTGTAAAGATTTGTATTTATATTAATTATAAATTGAATTTAAACTGCAACATGCCTTGTTAGTGAATTGAAACTTTCATTATCTTTCAAAAGAAATATTATGCGATACTTAATAATAAAATTAATGTGAATAACAATTCACCAAATGAGGCATTGTCATTAATACTTAAAACAATTATATAATGCTAAATGCAAAGTAAAAAAAATATTCAAGATTTTGATTTCTTTATATTTAGATTTCCAAAATATTATATAAATGAAAATTATAATATGTGTCCTTAATCATGTGTATATTATTTTACCTTCATGAATTTTACTAAATTATTTCTAAAATACTATTTTGTTTTAGTTTATTTGCATCTATTAAGTAAAAAGACAAATGATTACAGCATGTGTATTAGTGAAGAAATTATATACAAATTTTCTTTTTTCCGCCCTAGAATATCAGGATTGCGAAGAGAAAGTGATGAGCTGTATTTAAAAGAAAAAGTTCCTCCGATTTCATTAGAACATATTCACACATTATGCCTTAGTTCTAAAATCAGCAGGTATACTTTTATACATTAAATTTCTTTTTTTTTTTGATGTAATCATTTATAATTTTACATCAATAATAATTGTAATTTTGTGTTTTTAAAATTTATATTAATATTTATATGTAATAACTTAGATATTAATTTTGTATAAATAAAATGGTAAATATGTTTCTTATAAACATATATAATGTAAAAAAATTTGATCATTGACTATATAGTTTAAAAATTTCTAAAATATGCATTCTTATTCAGCTTAGTATGCATTCGAGATGAACTTATGGTTACAACTGTGGATGGTCATTTCTGGCGTGTAAAATGGGATGCAGTTTTAAATGAGGATTATACTTTTAAATTTGTGTAATATATCTTTTCGATTTGATCAATTACAATCAAGAGGTATGGAAACTATTACAAAAACATTCATATTTTAGTATTATATGTTTTCCCACACAAAATTGTTATTTTTTTATTATTATGACAGTAACCAATTAAATTTGATTAATTGTAAATTATAAATATTTACATATGGGAAGAAAACTGTGATCAAATAGTTATTTTCTTGTAATCAGATAAACTGTCTACAAATGAGTGCTCCCAAGATTTGTTAGAAAATTCAAATGGAAATCGGGAAGTGCATAATTGTAGGAGGGATCAGGATATTAATAGTAATTAGTTATAACAATCACAGTGGTTAAACAGTAAACTAATGTGTAGTTTTAAGTAAGCGTAAGTAAAATCTTTATTCATATTAGTAATTAACATGCATTGTTAATCAAAAGTTTTCTTTATTTCTGGGACAATGGATTTATTTATATGTAATTAACTGCTTATTATTTGATAAATTTTAGCTTCTCATAAGTTATTTCTTTTCACAAATTTCTTGAAAAAGAAGACAATTATTAAAATAAATCATGTAAGTCATACTTAATAATCTTAATAAAAATAGTTTAAATAAAATAATTGATCTGTATTTATTTTAGTAAGAATGGTTATCTTATAATATTTCAGGAGTTTACTGTAATATACTGTTTTAGGATGTTCTATTTCTTTTTAATTAAATTTTTTAAAATATATCATTTTTGTAATATTAAATATAAAAAAAAATGATATATATGTTATTAAAAACATATGTTATTAAAACATATATTGTACACATGCAGGGATTCTGAGTAGGGAGAAAGCCAGGAATTTAATATAATTTAGTAGCTATAAGTCAAAAAATGTTGTAAGGGAAAAGTCAAGGAAATTTTTCGCAGTATCTGTAGCCACTCTGTGTTATTAGCTATTAAAACAACACAGCTATGCTTGTTTAGTTTTTCTTCTCAGGATTTTCTAAAATTACATTTTTTATATGAAAAATTATTGATATTTTAAAATATAAATTATTAATGAAAACAAATTTTGAATAATTTAAATTTCATGAAAAAAATTTACAACAGTATTATAATTAAATGAATAAATTACTTAAAATGCATTATTTATGCATCAAAAATAAGGAAATAGATATTGAAAATAATAAATTTGTTAATTTATTCATTTAATTTACTTTAAAAATTCTTTTTTTTTTTTTAAATACTATAATGATATAATCTTTATCATATGTGGGATTTCATTGCTATGATATAAAAATTTGCAGTAAACACATAGATTTCAAATATTCTACTTTTGTGCATTTTTGACATGAAATAAATTTTTGTTTTCTATTTTGTCTAGGTTCAACATTTCATGAAGTGAATTTATTTGTTAAAAGCATGGAATATTCACCTATCATTGGTGGTTTTTCTGTTGTACTTTCAAATGGTCAAGCTTGTTTTATTACTGCTTCAACTTTGAAGTTTGAACCTCATGTAAGTAATTTCTTTTTCATTATTCCAAACACATTTTATATGTTTAGGATATCGTGTTTCTCTTATGTCATAAATAATCCACCAATGAATAGAGAGGGAAATCCTTCTGGAACACTATCAGTGGTAATTACCCTACATTTGCATTTCATATGGGAGAGAAAACTCGCATTAGAAGTCTGCCTTATAAATGCTGCTTTTTAATCAGCATCAAATCTCGTTTTTAAGAGCAGCAACTGTGATGGTAACTACTGTAAAGCTTTTCATGACGAAGGTTTGATTTTTACTACATTTTGTGAGTTCACGTTGTGGAGGTTGAAAGCAATATTTCATTTTCCACTTGACAACTATTTGTATATTAAATGAAGATTAAAACAATACACAATTATTATATTTCTGAGAATAATTTTTTCTAATAATTTATTTATAATTCTAATAATTTTATATACAAAATAAAAAAAATCACAAAAATGATTGATTAAATATTTTATGCATTAACATTTATTTCAAAGAAAAAAATTTATACCGGAATCTCTTTTTGTTTTTCTAAGTATTGTCAATCAAGTTAAAATATCAAATTTATTAGAAATCAGATTTATAATGGACATAGCAGCAATTCATTATTGTATTCTTAATTAAGTTAATTTATTTTTAATAAGAAAGCAAGAATAAAAAAATTAAATCAGTGGAACAAAGAAAAGGAAAAAAAAAAGAACCAATGTAGCAAATGCTCATTAAAGTAATAACAGATTATGTCAATCACAGTAAAAACTCATAATGACATTTAAATAAATTAATGGCCTTTTAATAAGGTTACTTATTACTCAAACTCTTGTTTTCTTTATTGCGAACATTAGTCGGATGTCAAAGTCTAATTTTGAAATACGTAAGCAATTTTGATTTTATTAGAACTTTGTGATTTTCTATTAAATCATGGTTTAATATATTATCTTCAAGTATGGTTTTATTAATTTATCCCATACAAAAATTAAATAATGCATGATGTGACATTCATTTTTCTTTCAGCTTGAATTTAGATTTGCTACATTCTTCCCATTTATAATTAATCTTCACCTATTTTTCCTTTCAAATATAGTCGAAATGGTATTAGCCAAAAATAATGCTAGAACACATTTGTTGCATGACAAATTATTAAAAATGTTTTTAACATTACATCCAGCATTATATGTCATACTATTTTTAACATTCATATTTAATTTTGAAATTACCTTAAAATCTATTACATTTTCTGCATTATTTGTTTTGAAGGAAAATCCCTGTCTAAAACATCTAAATAGGAATTACTTGATATCATTATCAAATAATTCCTATATGTGGTATATTTGCTTCATCCATTGGGTGATAATTTGAGTCATTAAAAATTTGAGAATTTTCATTTTTAGTTAAAGGTTTAAATAAGCATTTAATGATATTAATGAATTAGCTCATTTTAAGAATGCAAGTAAACAAATTGACAGTCCCATACAAAAGTTATAGCAGGAGGACCATGAAAGTGACAAGCCATTTCATGATTTTTTATACATCATCGGGCTCTTCTGATGCCCTCAATACACACTCTATTTTATTACTGCTGTACGGTTTAATTACCTTTTAAAATATTAAACCTTTATAATAAAGCAAATTTCTGCTTCAATAGTACATATTTGAATTATTATTTATTTTAAACTCTAAATTTTTTTTTTCCCCCTTGTAGCAAGTTTTTGGAATATTTGCTCAAGATGTACAAAATGCTTTATGTACAGCTGTGAACCACAGATATCGTTTAATTGCTTATGGATTGAAGAAGTAAGCTACGTATAAAATTTATAAATATACACAAATAATACTATATTTTTAATTCTGTGATATTTTATAATTAGTAATAACTATCTGGATTTTAAATAATGATATTACAATAATTGTAACTTGCTTAGTTATTAGAAACTATATTTCAATTGAAAATATAGTAATGAATTTATCACATTAAATTCACTTTTCTGTGAATCAGTATATTATATATGATCTGTTATAAGTTATTTGTACGCCATCACATATAAATAAAACATCTGCTAATAATGTCATTTTGCTAAAGCTAAAATCCAATTTGGCTAAATAATAAGTTTTATATAAAATAAAATAAGCTTTTTAAAAATATTATAAAATATTAGTCTAATCTAGAAGCCTCCAAAATTTATCAATTTTAAGAATGTTTTAGTATTAAATTATTTAATGAAAATAATTAAATATTTATAAAAAGTCTAAATACATGTGGAAGAAATTTAATTTTTAATTTTATTTATTTAACAAATATATACAATTGCAAATTCAATAAATTTCGATTTTATTCACAAATTATCAAACAAATCAATTATTTCTGCTCTCCTAACTGCAGTAAAATCCACAATCAAATTCTGTCAGAAATTATTTTTGTTTCTGAAATAATAAATATTTTTAATCACAATTCACGAAACACATGGAAATGTTTTGCAAAACGGGGTTCATAGTTTGCTATTCAATCTATCTTAAACATTCTATCTAAATAAAGTATTTTAGCATTTATATAGATGGAATAAATATTACCCAAGATTTATTGATAAGAACTTTGTCATTTTAAAATGATTAATTTAATGTGAAAAATTTGGTAAAAGCTGGTATTAATTTTTTTTTAGTGCGCAAGGTATTGTTTTTCTGTATAGATGATATAACTGGTGCTTTACAATCAACTCATCAATTAATTTTGTCTAGCAAGGATTTTCCTGGTAAACAATGTTTATTATTATAATAAATGCACTGAACATTATACAGACTGTCATTTAAAGCATTATTTTAAAACATATATTATTAATGCCATTATAACATTTTTTTCATCCTTATTTTATTAAAAAAATGGTCGCAAAAAAGAAAATTTAACCTCAAACATTTATGTTTATGTAGGTTATAATATCATCTGTTTTTTTTTTTTACAATAGACAATTAAGAAAAATGCATGTAAGTTTATTATTAAAATATTTTAAATTTAATGTATTTTACATTGTTCATTATTGTGCAAAAATGGAGATATCACATGCTTTAGATATGTTTGTGAAATTCATTTTTTCCTGTTTAATATAAACGTTTTGTAGAATCCTTAAAATAAACTTATTTCATTCCTAACTTTTTAATTTCTGAATTAACTGAAGATAATCTGATCATCTAAATGTTTTAAATGAGATATAATTTTGTTTGAAAACTTTTTTCCTTGAAAGATCAAAGAAAAGAATAATATTTTCCTGTTTTTTAGTGATTTTAAATGTCATAAAATACTAATGTGTTTAAAACTGTTGTGCTATTAGATATTGAAACTGCAGCTGGGGGCGTTTCCCATTTAAAGTGGACCCCTGATGGCGGTGCTTTGGCAATGACATGGGAGAAGGGGGATTCGCCATTTGGAGTGTATTTGGTGCTTTGTTGATGTGCAGTCTTGGCTGGGACTACGGGTATAAATATTTTTTTAATTAAGTCTGTTTGTTTGCCATTTATATATTCAGCATTTAAAATATTGCCATTATATATTTTTTTTCACTGAAAGATTTATTTTATTATTTACTCTCAAATTTCATTTTAATATTAATATTCATAGTATCATGGTACTCAGACTTGTTAAAGATAAATTTTTATATACATAATACTATATGAATTAAATAAATTCAATTGATGTTTTATATAATTTCATTTATGCAATTAAATTGTAATAATTTTTCTTTTCCTCTTTTATTACTGTTTTTTGTTTTTATATTATTTTCCTTTTTTTATTTTGTTGAACATATTAATCCAATATTGTAGTATTCTTTTCCTTAACTTTTTATTCATGTATCAGAACAGAATGTTTTTTTTTTTTAAATAGCAGTCAAAATGTATATATATATATATGGATTGGATATATATATATATTGGAAGATTGGATTATATATATGTATATATATAAATTCCAATCTTCAATTAACACTGGAAAAAAAAACCTAGCTCTATCTAACATACTTTGTTCAAACCTTTTTCTAAACTCTCCAGGCACTGATAAGAGCATCCTGTGAAATTTTCAACAAATACAGTTGAGTAGTTTATAATCTGCTGGGCATATGCTTATGAACTTTTCATATATATACACTCAAGAGCCAAAACATTATGACCACCTGTCAATAACGAGTTGGCCCACCTTTGGCGCGCAACTCAGCTTCAACCCGCCTTGGCATGGATGCCACAAGTCCTTGGTAGATGGCCGGAGACAGATTGTACCAGATGTTTAAGCAACGGTCACGCAAATCCGAGATATTGCGGGTGGTGGTCTTTGACCTCTGAGCTGCCGTTCCAGAACATCCCAAATGTGTTCTATCGGATTCAGATCCGGTGAGTTAGGCGGCCAGGACATTAACTGAAATTCAGCATCATGTTCCTGGAACCACTCCAATACAATTTTAGCCTTGTGACAAGAGGCGTTGTCCTGTTGGAACATTCCATTTCCAGCTGGAAAAACAGAGGCCATGTAAGGGTGCAACTGGTCCGCAATGATGTTCAGATACCCTGTAGCATTCATGGCCTGTTCTACCACAACCACGGGTCCTAGAGATGCCCAAGAGAACATCCCCCAAAGCATAATGCCGCCACCACCGGCCTGTGTATGACCTACTGTACATTGAGGGAGCAACTGTTCGCCTGGAAGACGGCGTATCCTGACACGGCCATCGGCGTGATGAATGACGAACCGTGATTCATCTGACCAGGCAACTCTCTCCCACTGATCCATGGACCAGTCACGATGTTCCGGTCCAGCGCAGGCGCAGTTGGCGATGACGCTTGGTCAGCAAAGGCACACCAGTGGGACGTTTGCTGCGTAGCCCCATATCCAACAGTGTCCGCTGAACAGTGTGTCTATTCTATTTGGCCCTGCATTGTATTGGGCTGTCAGCTGAGCCACTGTCTGGCTCTGGTTTTGCTTCACCATGCGAGACAGTCTCTGACGACCTTTTTTTGATAGCGTGTGGACGGCCAACACCATGTTGTCTACTGCTGGTTTCACTGTCATTCATCCACTTTGCATAAGTACTAACAACTGTAGATCGCAAACAACCCACGAGTCTTGCAGTTTCGGAAATACTTGTTCCGAGCCATTACAATCTGCCCTCTATCAAAGTCGCTTAGATCCGCAGCCTTTCCCATCACACACAGAAGTAAGTGAAAGAATGATTCTTCAGACTCTCCAGCAGCAGTTAAATACCACTTCCACCTGATCACGTGCCTTCCACGTCATCCAGGCGAGTTCATTGCAAAATGTAGGGGTGGTCATAATGTTTTGGCTCTTGAGTGTATATATAAACATAAAAACATTGCTGCCAGTCTGAGTTTTTTTGCTATTTTCTAGACACCCAACACTAATAAGAATTAAAAAATAAATTGTAAAATTTTTTTTTTATTGTGTAGGGTAGATACATATCAGCATTGTCTTTTATTTATATAAATTTGATATAATTATGGAAAGTTTAATTATTTTTAAGTAATCAGATAATAAATTAAATAATCTAAATGCTTTTAATTTTTAAAAGACATTTGGATATTTTATTAGTTTACTGTTTATCAATTATTTGAATGTAAAAATTAACCTTGCGTGATTTAAAAAATTTAACTGTTTATAATTTTTAATCAAATTTTGTCTTGTTTATAGAAAGTAGCTGTATTATATTTAGTTTTAATTTTAGTGATATTTGTTAAAATTTCAGAATCAGATTTATTTTGTTTTTATAACCCCCAATTTTAAATATTCTTTGCTCAATAAATAAATTTAATAAAATTAAAGTATGCATATTATAAAAGTATTGATTATTGGATTAATTTCTGAATAAAGAATGCTTTATTTTTAGAAATGAATACTGTAATTTTTAGAAATATAATTTACATAAACTTTTTTAATACTTAAACTATTCTGTTTGGAGTTCATAGGAATATGTCACAAATTATAATAAAATAAATTTTCTGAAGTAAACTTACCATGAAATGGTTTGTGAGTGATTACTGTTGTTTCTCATTTCTTTCACAGCTGCAATATATCAAAAAAAAAAAAATCCCAGGACTTTAATAATAACTGGTTCTTTAAATTTTTTATTGTTATAATTTGTTATTCATTCTATTATTTCTTAATTTAGATCAGCAGATGTTATGAAAATGCTCTTAGAATCTCATCAATAGTAAGTAAATTTTTAAGTTAAAAGTGCTTTGTATGAGGTATTCCCTGAATGAATGACATCAACAAACTGTGAAATGAGTAAACATATGTTTAATTCCACAACATATAATTTTATAAGAAGAATCTTTTACTATTCAAATTGCTTTTTAATATATGTAGTTGAGTATGAAGGATTTACATAATTAAGTATATTTTAGTAAATAGTTTTAAATTATACATAATACAAATTATATTTGCTTATTTGCCCAATTTTTTAGGGCATGCACTTTCTGAAATTCATTATTCTGTTTAAAAGGAATAGTAAATTATAATTTGAAATATGAAATTGTAGTTTTAGATATAACCAGTTATTCAAGCAAATATGATTTATATCCATTTTGTTTTGTTGTTAATTAATATTTTCATTAGTAATTTTAACTTATTAATAATAAAAAAATTAGATGTTTGTATTTTAATTTTGCATTTTTAAAAACATCACAATATTTTCATTTAATTTTGATAATTTGCTTTATCAATACATTTTATATTAAATCATGTGTTAATAATTAAAATAAGTTTTTTAATTATTGACACATGATTAATTTATTGTTGTATTTATTTCTGAGGCACAAAATTTTCTATTTTGTAAGCAATGTATTAATTACTCAAAAGTTACTTGTTTCCTTTTTTTTTTTTTTTTAACTTTTCTTATGAAATTCTTTGAAAAATGAAATTTAAATAGCTGGTTGTTTTGAGTTTTTTTCTTATAACTTATCTTATTTATCATTTTTACCTAAAATTTTGAGCCCTGTGTTATGTGTCAACTTTTTGGATATTTTGTTCCATTCTAAGCATTTGTTTGTTATTTATTTTTTTTTTAAAAGAGATAAGTTTCCTTATTCTCTATAATTACAGAAAGCACACTTTAAATCAATGTGTTAAATACTACATTTTTATTTTTATTTATTTTTATTTTTTTATTTTTTATCTTTCTTAATTGTGTTGATGTTGTAATACTTGAGAAAGGGAGAAGTACTTTAATTCCGATTTTTAATTTCCAAATAATAGTAAATAAATTGTTTCAATATTATTAGCATTTTTTGAATATGAAAATTTACAATTAAATGCATGTGTATGTATTGAGATTTTAATTACATTTTAATAAATATTTTTCATAGGAATGGGGACCAGAAGGTTATCATTTGTGGACAGTAGTTGAAAAACCTAGTATTAAAGTAGTGAATCAAGCGTTCTGTGTTAATATCAAAGTTGCTTTGTTCCAGTTTGCCAAAAGTGCCTTAACTGTTAATGCTGGAATGGTATGAAAATCATATATAAAACAGTTACATTTAATTTGCAAAAAAATGATTCTAAGTACCTCTCTTCTATTTGTAGACTGGAAGAGAGCATGTATTTCTGCAAGCTGAGGATAGACTTTATATTAGTGCTGGTGCTGACATCATTCATAATAAGCCTATTAATTCTGAAAGGGATAATGAATCAGAGATAAATGCATCCTCTTAGTTTATCAAAAGAGCAAATGCTTGTAGGCAACAAACAATGGATAATTATTCCAGTAAGTAAAATTTAAAACACTTTTATTAGTGCTGCTCAATATTTTTAAACAACCAACTTTTTATGAATGAAGAATTTATTTTAATTATATTCCATTGAAAATATAGAGAATGAAGAGGATTTATAACTATAACAATAAAAATATTCATTATTTGGTTTCTGTATAATTTTTTTCATTATTTGATTATAATTTAATATTTTTAAAATAAAGGTTGTTTTAAAAATTTCAGATACCATATGCATATCTAGGAAATAATTGGCCAATACGTGTAAGTATCTTTTCAGGTTATATTTATATATCGTAATTTTGTAAATCTATTGTACAGGCATCATAAAAAAATGTCTTTTTAACTATACAAACTTATGTACATTAAGATAATTTTGCTGCTTTGGATTAGAAACTTGAAATGTACTATCTTGCTTTCTTTTTAAATAGTACACAGCAATTGATTCTCAAGGTCAAAGCATGGCTGTTGCAGGAAGAAGTGGTTTAGCTCATTACTCTTAATTAATTACACGAAGGTGGAAATTATTTGGAAATGAAACTCAAGTAAGATATTTTTAATATTATGCATATGCTGTGCAATTTTAATTAATGTTATGTCATGCAATCATAATGTTTAGAAAGATCTACGTGAAATTTCTGAATTCTATTTCCTTTGTTTCAGGAACGAGATTTTGTTGTGATGGGTGGATTATTATGGTGGGAAGACCAAATTATTCTTGGATGCTATAACCTTCGTGATTTAAGAGATGAAGTAAGAAAATTTTTTATTTAAAAGTACAAAATAAGTTAAGTTTTAAAAAAATATTTAATATATGCCTTTGTGAATGTATTGTATTATACAGTTTATTGTTATTTTGTAAATATATGTATATATTTATTTATTTTTATATTATACAGTTTATTTTCTACTTTAAGTAATAAATAAAAAAAACCTTAATTTTCTCTTATGATAAAATGTAAGAAAAAGAAATGATTTGATTGCATTGAATTTATAAATTTTAACACACTTTTAATGCAATTGTATAAATACATATTTTTTTCAATCTTATTTTCTTCTTTATTTTAGCCTATCAATTAATATTCATCAATACTTTGTTGATTCTATTTAAATTTTTATATATTTTTCATTTTTTTCTTCTAATAGATTGAATCCTCACATTTCTCATACAAAATTCATGTGGAATCATTTCTCATACCACATATTAATAGCTCATCTCTTTTTATCTCTCAAACCACATATTAACTTTGACCCCTGCCTAAGGGCTTGCTTAACTTTTCATCATAATTCTGCAAATAAACGAAGAACTCATATTTAATACATATTTTTCTCAAAATTTCACAGTGCAGTTTCTACTTAAAGAAACTACAGATGCTTTTAAAATTTGTTTTCAGTCATGTATCCACAGACATTAAACAAGAATAACTCTTATTTGCATGTCATGTTCTGTTGCTAACTTTTGTAGTTTTTGTGAAAATATATTTAGGTTTTGGCTGTGTAATTGCAATTTTTCTAGTTTTTTCTACTTTTGCAGAAACTTGTATAAAAATTGGATATGATAATATCAGTTGAATGTAATAACATTTAGATAAAGTTACATGTATTTTTAATCCTTCCCATGTTAACTTATAAAACCATGGATATAATAAACTACTTTAACTTTAAATAGAAGCATTTTTAACTATTAATTGTAACAGAAATCTCCATATTTTTTTTATCTTATAAAAATCTATGCAAAAAAATTTGTTATTAATTACAACCACTTATAATTTAAAATTACTAACTTTTTCTATTATTTTTTTATCTAATTAAAATGTTGCAGATTTTTTCTTTTTAAGTTAAAGAAATATTGTAATAAATATATTGCCATGAAGCGAGAATTTCTTTTATAAAGATTGATTTGTTCTTATAATAATTTTTAGATTTTTTTTGTGCTATGTTATTTGGTTTATGTCAATTATTTTAAATACTTATTACATCATTTAAGTGTTTATTTTTATTATTTTCTTGCACTTTAAATTTCTATAATCAAAAGGTACATTATGTTATTGCAATCATTTTATTTTATATATTTCTAGATTCGTGTCTATCCACAAAGAGAGTAAACTTGACAATCAGTTTGTGCGTGTTGTAAAAATGGATTCTCAGGTTCTCCAACTTTCTGCTCTTGGAGATAGACTCTTAGTTTTTTGTGCTGATTCTCACTTAACATTGTTCTTATTACAAAGAAAAACTTCGCCTACAAGTAAATTACATACGTTTTCTAAATAATTGAAAATTCTATTTTCAAATGATCTTTGCATTATTTAAATTAAATAATTTTTTTTCATTCAGGTAGCGTTTTTACTTGTTACGAGACTTTTAGAATTAGATGTGTCAAATTTAGTATTTCATCCTGCTTGTGTAGTGTCGTCATTACTTACATCATTATGTACAGAAACAGGTATTTGAAAGTTTATTAACTATATTACACCTGTAGTAGTTATTTAAATCTATGTATTGATTTACTTTTTGAAACAAGTTTCATTTTCTAAAAGTTTTTGGTTAATTTTTGTATAGTAAGATGGCCTCGTAAAGGAGATGAAAGTATTCTTCTAAATATTTGTGGTCGCTTGTTGCTTTTACAGCAAGATCCAGTTTCAAGGACTTCTGATGTAGTTAACAATAATTCTCAAGTTAGTTTTTTTTTATATATATAATTTTTATGTTTTTAATGCTTCTTATTAACTTAATGCCAGCGATTAATTGCTATAATAACTTCAGTGCATATTAATATCTACAATTGACTTATGACTATGATTTTCTTGAAATTTTCCACCAAAACAACATTTATACATTTCTACACTTGGAACATTTTCTGCTAAATATTTTCTGGCCAAAATGAAACTTAATGGACATTCGGCAATGGCATATGGCAACGACAATAATCAGTCACAAACACGCTGTATATGTTAGTAAATTTTGTTTTTACTACCTACTAGAAAAGAAATGGTTAAATTTTTTTAAAGGTCTAGCTCATATTTTTATCTTTTATGCAATAAAATTAAATACTTTTGTGAAATAAGTGGATTGTTGAAGATCTGCCTTACAGAAATTAGCAAACTACATGTATCAAATAAAGCAAATCATTTTTATAGGAGACACAATAAAAAAAAAAATTTAAATATGAAAAAATAAACATTTTTGTTATTCTGTTTTTTTATTAATATTGTTATTATCATAATATTAGTTAAATTTTCTATAGTATATTTCTAAACATCTTTGATATATATACAGATACATGTGCGAATGGTATAGAAAGAATAATAGCGAGGTTGAAATAATGTATTCCATATATCTTCATAAAAAAATAATTTTTTTTTTTTTTAAATAAAATTTTTCATTTCAGCATCTAATTGTGAAAATTGTTGTAATTACTTCATAATTTGTTTGCATAATTGCTTTTTTTTTGTGTGTTCTTTCATCAGAAGATTCCATCCTATGGACTACCTACAGTCCTTGCGTCTTGTGTAGAAAATGTGTGGGTGTGTTCTCACAGTTCCAAAGAAACTCCTCATCTTACAGAAGCTTTGTGGATAGCTTGTGGTGCTCATGGTATGCGAGTAGGTACTTTCTTAAATATTCTAATTTATAATTGTATTCATCAATTTGATTAAATAGCACAGTTTTCCTGTGTGAAATATTGAAATCCTTGAATTTTCTTTGAGGGAAACCTGTTTTTTAATATTTATATGCTATGATAAATATTTACCTATATTTATAATAGGAATTTATGTGAAACAAAATTTTAATTTTACATATTCTTATAAAGGTATGGCTGCCATTATTTCCGAGAGATGGAGAAAACAACGAGCTCATAATTTCATGTCAAAGAGAATTATGCTACCTGTTCCAGTATATATTTATCCTTTAGGTATGCAGTACAATATTATTTTATAATTTTTATTGATTAGAAATCTGAATTTTATTTTTTTCACAAAAATAAGAACTATTAATTTTCATATGGAAATTATCTGCTTATCTTGTTTAGCTGAAATTAAAAACTTAGAAACTATTTTAATCATATGCAGTCAAATAGATTTTAAATTTTTTCAGAATGTCATTCTTTAATTTTCATTATAAGAACATGATTTTATTCATTTAATAAAGGAAGTTTTTTTTTTTTTTGTTTTAGCTGTTTTGTATGAAGATGCTGTAATTTTAGGTGCTGAGAATGAAACTGTACTTTTGCCAGCTGACAGTTATTGCAAACATCCATTTTGCATAATTTCCCGTACAGTATGTTTTTATAACTCAAATGTTTTTTGATTTATAAAAAGTTTTTTTTACGACTTAAATATATTAGTATTAAATATTTATTCAATATAGCAATATTTTCAGTTTGCTCTGTCTTGAAATTAAAAGAAATATAAATCAGGATTCATAAATTTCATAATTTAAATTTGTATTATTAATTTTTTTTAATATGCTTTGCAAACTTTTATATTACTATTTCATTTAATTTATTTTCTTTTAAGTTTTCAGTTTAATCGATTTTTTTTTTTTTTCAGAGTCAAGTATATCTTCATCAAATACTAAGGCAGCTATTGAAAAGAAAGTAAGTATTTTTCCATCATCAAGTTTTGTCTATAAGAAAGCATATAAAGTTTCATACATTCAGATTTATTATTTTCAGATGAGCAGTGTTTTTATCTTTTTTTTTTTTCTTTTAATAAGTAAAAAATTTCGAGATACTAAAGATACCATCCCTAGAATATTTATACTGACTTAAAATAAAGAAAGATTTGTATCATCAAAACACTTTCACATTTTCTATTCGATTATATTAAAAATAATATACAACTATTTTATATAAATTTAAATCTTTTTATTCATTTGTGTGTGTGTGCGCCAATGCATGTAGCTGACCATCATTAAGCATTAGTAACTTATATTATTTATCAATCTACTATATATAATCTTTTTAAAATTGCATATAAAAAAATTATGCTTATATTTTGTGCCTCCTGGGTAGTGCTAAATGAGTAATAGCTTTCATCGGTGTAGCCCACATGACATGCCTTCTTCAAGGCTAGTTTGTATTGGGCTGCTCAGAGGGGAATGGTCAAGTTCAGTCCTCGACATAATAAAAAAAAAAAAAAAAGCATCTGTCCACCTCTGTTGAACCTGAATTTAGTTCTGTAGCACACCATCTCAATGACTTGCAGAGGGCGTTTTGATGCTGTTCTAACTATTAGGCTTCCTTTGCTTTCTTTTCATGCATAAAAAAATGTTACAATTTTTAATTGCAAAGCCTGCTTTTAAGCTGTTGATTATGAACACAAACCTATAGCAGCGCTAATATTTTGCAAATTGCCATTTTTTGTAACGTTTGTTTCTAAGAGCATACTCCAGTTTCCCATTGATTGATTTTTTTTTTTTTTAATTTATAGCAATTTTTGTGATTTTTTTTTTATCTGATTGAAGGAAACTATTGAATTTGTTATTTTGAAATTTTAGAGCTATGCATATATGAAAAATAGCTGGTGCCTACTAGATAATTTTATTTATTTTTTAAAATAAAATATTAAAATATTTTATGTATTTATATATATTTATTTATAGTTTAGGTTATCATGCATGGGAAATTGCTCGAAGTTGCTCAACTTTACCATATTTTCCTCATTCATTGGAATTACTTTTACATGAAATTCTTGAAGAAGAAGCTACTTCTTCAGATCCTATACCAGGTATTGTTCTTTATAGTTTTATGTTTATTTAATGAGCTTTTTTTTTATTAATTTTATATTGAAATTATTACAATCAAAATTTCTGTTGTCCTGGGATGTTGATCTACTATGGATCTTGGCCATCTCTATAGGCTTATTCTATCTGGATCTATTCTCAGCAACACTTCTTCAGATATGACATCTAATAATATTCACCATCTCTATAGTAGAGGCAACTTAACTTATGTTTCCTTGTATAACAAGTTGTCAATAGTTTAGCTTGAATGATTGTTTTGGTGATACATTCTGAAGTTATCATAGGGTGAAATGATTAGTTTACCTCATTCTTTATAATTTTATAGACTTAGTGGTATAAGTTCATAAGAGTCTTAAAATTTCTTATATCTGCTTTTCACATATTCTATTTATGTCAATTTCTCCCAGGATGCTCTCAAACGTGATGCTCCTATTGAAAGTAACTATTTCACAATCCATATTAAACAATCTTTAATAGTTTTACCTTGAATTTTCATAAAATAGATGTTTCAAATTCCACTTGGTTACATTTATTATTAATCCATTTATTATTTATACTGTTATCAATTTTACTCAAATTACTATTAAGATCCTCTTGATATGGCTTCAGAATTATTGAATCCATTAAATTGTGACTCCTAAATTTGTCCAAAATCTCTTTCCTCTTTTATGAATATTAGGAATTTTGCTGCTGACCTTTCCAACAGCAAAATAATGCCCAGAGTCAATGTTAGCAGTATCTTTAAGGATGCAATCTATTTGGTTAGTTGAAATGCCATGAGGTGCTGTGTGTGTGCTTGTGTATGTCCTTATATTTAATATTGTGTTGGGAACTATTATATCACTGGCAGCTGCAAAAGAAAGTATTGCTATATGTTCATTGGTTTCTTTATATGTTTTCAAATCGTAGGTCAATTTCTGTACTTATCTTTGGATTATAGTCATCCAACATAATTTTTATATCATGACTAGATTTAATAGTCTTCTGTCACAGGTAAAAAGATTCCTTCTTTTTATCAATTTGAACAATGACATTAATTGCACTGTTATTTAAAAATAATAGCTGCAATCTTGTCTTACAGACTATTTGCCTTGAAATCCATTGTCAGAAATGCTAGATTGAGCCATGAACAAAGCATATTTTTGCCAGTGCAAAAAATATGATTGCTCATGTTTGCAAATTATAGGCAGGAAATTATTGTAGTTTAATTTCTTGAGTAAGATTTATTTATACTATATATTAATTAGATTTATTTATACTATATATTAATTAGATTTATTTATACTATATAATATTTAAAATTTATTGTTGCAAATGTTTTCATATTGTTTGGAAATTAAAATAACATTTGATTCTTTTTAAATAATGTTTAAAGTATACATTTTTTTCTTTAGATGCCTTACTTCCTAGAGTTATAGATTTTATCCAAGAGTTTCCTGTGTTCCTCCAAACTGTTGTCCAATGTGCTAGAAAAACAGAATTAGCATTATGGCCTTATCTATTTTCTGCAGTTGGCAATCCAAGAAATTTATTTCAAGTAAGTATGTCCAAGATGTTTAATTTATATATTTTATGAAAATAATTTTATCATAACATATTTTATTTTTTATTTAGGCATGCCTTAACCATGGACAACTTGAGACAGCTGCCTCATATTTAATTATTCTACAGAACTTAGAATTATCATCCATTAGTCAACAGCATGCAACACTTCTGTTAGATTCAGCTTTGGAAGCTGGAAAATGGGAGGTTAGTTGTAAGAATGTATTATTTTATAAATTGCTCTTTTCAAAATAAAAAAAAAATTGAAGGTTGGAAATGCAAGAAACTATAAAGCTCTTTTTATTATTTAACAATTTAAACATTGTTCTTTTTTACTGTTGATTAGATATTTTGTTTTTATTTCTTCAACATGGAATATTTAAAGATACTTAATGCATTGCTATGTTTTATAATTTTAATTTCAGATTTTATAATATATATAATGTTATATATATATATTCTATAAATTATTTTTAAAAAAAAAAAAAGAAATTAAAATACTTTTAACTATGGTAAATTTTAAGAGTATGTTCCATTTAAAATTTAAAACACTAAATATCAATAAATCAATTTTATTTCCAAATGTTTTGTATAATAATTTATAACTTAATATATACATATGTAGTTAAAATTAATATTTATTATAATATTATACATTAATAAAAATTTCAATTTTAAAAAAAATTAAAATTGAAAATACATTTGCTTTACTAATAATTTTGAATAAAGACTATTATTTTTATTATAGCTTGCTAATGAATTAGTGAGATTTTGAAAGCAATTGGTATGTTATATTATAATTGATTTATATCAAAATTGGTTCCTTATATATGCATGTTTTGATTGATTTTAAATAAATTAATGCATTTCAGATCCAAGTGACAATGATTCTGTACCTAGATCCTTTATCCCTCCAAATAAATATGGTTTGCCTCATTCAACACCTCCTGTTAGTCCTTCAGAAGATGATCTGTCTTTTGTGCTCGGAACTGTTTCTTTGACAAGAGGTGGATTCGCAAAAAGCACAACGGTCAGTCAAAAGCTGGCATCAGCAATTCAAGACAAATCTTCTCGGGTTCAGCATCAGGATATTGCGAGAACTATCAGTGATCCGCATACTATTCCTCGAAGAAGGTGTGCTTGTGATGTTTAATTTTTACTTTTTTATTTTAACATATTATTTACATTAGCATCTTTTAAATAGTTTTTTATTTTTAAGTATATTAATTTTTTTAAGTTTGTATTTGATAATGAATTGATGTATTCATAGAAGAGTTTCTGAACATAAAGAGAAAGGAAATTCTGATGAATTCTTCATTGACACCTTATTGAGTCGACATGCTAGAAAATTACTTAATTCTGGAAAACTGAAAGATTTGGGATATTTTGCTGCTCATCTTGATTTTCATTTAATTACTTTCTTTACAAAAAGAAAGGTAATTTTTATTTTATTTTGTCAATTTCATTGATTTTGCTAAGACATTAATAGTTTGTAATATGCTTAAAACATTACTATAGGAATCATGCTGCGCATGTGGATGACTTTATCAAAGCTTTATTCACCTTGCATCAAGATTTTCAATGGCCTTTCCCATTGTCATCCTCAGTATACTCCTCTAATGGTGAAAACAAATTCACAAGTAAATGTTCTTTTTAAATATAATTCTATTTGAAGTGCTTCAGCTATAAAAAAAAATACTATGCATTTGAGAATTTACTAACTGTTGCTCAGTAAAAAAAAAAAAAAGTTTTGTTCATGTATAGTTTAATATTTTTAAAAGTTTTATTTTATTTCAAAATTGGATTGCAAACAATTGTGCTCGTAAATTTGTTTTGTAATTCTTAGAAGTTATGAAGTAAGTTCTTTAAGTTAAAAAGTTAGTGAAATTGAAAAAAATGTTTCATTAATAAAAGAAAATTAAAAAATAGTTTGTTTTACATAACAAAACTAGCTAGTTGTAAATAAATATTTTAAAAGTAACAAAAGAATTATAAAAGTAAGTTTTGATATAAGAAGCATAAATTTTTTGTTAAAAATTGCTATTTAATTAATTATTTTCTTTATTAAACAGGAGACCATTTACGGTTTTTTTTATTCTGGGAAACTTATTAAATTCTGATTTTAAAACTGATTGTTTACAGATCTTTTTCTTTTTTTTTTAATATAATTTTTGTGAAAACACATTTTTGAGAAGACTTCTACTGTTTCTTTTAAATAAAATTATTTTTGCAAAATGTATTAACAAATTTAATTCAAATCTCACAAAAATAAAGTATAATATTTTGATGATTCTTTGTAATGGTATCTTAATATTTCTTATTGTTAATATTTGTCTTGAGTGATGTATCAAATTTTACTCTCTATTTAAAAGACGTGAATATTTCAGATTTGTCACCAGTTGATTCTAAAATAATTTCGTAAGAATCAAGCCTAAGTACATTTGATAAATTAAATGTTCTTAATGCCAATAATATACGAATAATGTACCTGATAACAAGCAGTCTGAAAAGTTAAACTTCCATAGTATACCAAACATGAATTCCAGTACTAGCCTAGAAGATGTACCAGAGCATACTATTGAAGCTCAGTTAGCTCCCTAAGCAAAAAGGTAAAGCAATTTTTTTTTCATTAAATGATAAAAAAAAAAAAACAATAATAATAATATTGTAAGTTAAAGAAATAAATGACCTATTTATTTAGGAAATCTATGCTAAATTTATAATCCATTTAAAAATATATGCTAATTATTAAAGCATTTTTTTTTTTATTCATTTCTAGAAAGCCTTTTAACATTAGATACATCAGAAAACAGCTCTCTGTGGACTGAAGATAGTTTAGCTGCATTTGATGATGAAAATTTCTCTAGTCTCTCTTTGCCCATAGAACTTGACTCCATATCTGAAGAGCTAATGAGTCATGGACCACTAGAAACTGAAGTGCAATTAAGGTTATAATTTTATTAAATATTTCATAAAACACCAAATACAAAATGAATCGTTTCCATTTTATTGATTTTAATAGTATGTAATTCAAATTCCAAAGATAATTTTCATCTTTTACTTCTATTTTTATGATCAAATGTTTTGTATAAAAATTAACTAAAATTAAAAAAAATAAACTTAACTCTGAAGGAACTTTTTAAAACTAGGCATTGTATTTTAGTTTTTAGACTAGTAATTTGGTAAAAAAATTTTTTTTTCAAAAAAGTATTGAAGTATTTCAATATTTTGTTCAAATTTGTCATATTGTATAATCTGTTGTAAAATTAAAAATGTCGATTATACTGATCTTCAAAACTAAGAAAATTTGCTTATTTCTTGATTTTCTTCAAAAAGTACTGAAGAAAAGGTAAAACTAATGCTGTCTTCAACTTCGCTGAGATCCAGGGTCTGAAAGCTATTTGCTGGAGTAATGGGTTTGACTACCACAGGGACCATACCTCCATTAACTAATTTTTTTTTTTTGTTTGGTATTTTAAATCCTTTTTTAAAGTTTCCAGCACTGATTAGTATATGTGGTTATAGATATTATCCAACAGTTATGACACATAACTGTTGAATAATACTAATCTATGTATATATTTAATATAATGATTGTCTGTTCAGTAGTTCTGGAAATATTCAACTTAAAGTGAAATCTCTTAGTTTTGAATAACCAATGTAGACATTGTTATTATGAAATCATTATTATTGTGAAAGATGATTAAAGTTTTTATTTTTCTGTGTGTAGATATTTGCTGCAGTTACTTTTAGAGGCAGGCTGTCTTGATTGGGCTCTTCTTATTGCAATTATTCTGAGAGATGTTATGAGTGTGATACGAGTAGTGAATTCAGCAAAACAAGTTGAACAATTTCCAAACATATTAAAGCATTTACGAGAAGGAATGGCATCTATTGAGCAGTGGGCTGAAAAAGAATGGTATTTTATTATATTTAACTATAACTATATTAAGTTATGATTTTGTATTTTATAAATTTATTTATAATAATTCCGTTATAGGTTGTTGTACCTAAAAATTATTTTATTAAAAAGTGTTAGTTTTAATTTTTTCCATGAATATAATGCATTAACTTTTTTTTCCAAATTAAATATGCAGGACCTCAATCTGAGAGAATTTGTTCAGAAATAATATGAGAAATTAGTAAAAACCTAAAATTGATGAAAGAATGTAAAATGTTACAAACAGCATGCATCAATGTGAAGGAAAATAGACTAAAATAAAATGGGAGGATAGATTCATAATTGATTTGGCTGCTTAAAAATTTTTTTTACCTCTATAGCAAACATAAAAAAAAAACCCCAAAAAGGATAAAAATATATATATTTTTTTAATTTTTCTGTTTGTATGTGAATATTTTGAAAATTTCCAATACATTTATTTCTTTTTTATAAAATTGAAAGGATTCTTGGATGAGCATTGTTAATTTCTTTTATTTTCATATAAAATGTCCAGTAAATAATTTTTTTTTTTGTTTATACCATAGTTTTGATATGCATTTTTTCTTTTCTAATTTTTATTCTCTTAAATGTTTATTTATTATATTATGGCATCGAAAATACTATTAAAAATTTAAAAACATTGCAGAGATTTAAAATATGGATAGATTCAAAATCAGAATGGGTTTCTTTAGCATATTATTGCACAATATTAGCATATTAGCATAGCATATTTGCACAATATGCTAAAGAAAAAAGTGATCAGGCCCAAATTATCTTTCAAGTATACAGCACTGCATATAAATGAGGTTGCTTTACCCTCCCATTATAAATCACAACTTTGGGTTATATGTGCTGTGGAATACAAGCAAGAACATCAGTAGTCAAAATCTTATCTAATGCTTAGACAAAATTTACAAAAGTTGTATTTTTTTATGATCAAATTTCCACAAAATATAATTTGCAATAATTATGTTTTTTATTTTTGGATTTTCTCTTTACGTTAATTTGTTTTTTTTTCTGTTTCAAATATTATACCAGTATTTAAATCTTAAACAGTTTTTAAGATTCAATTTGCTTATTATCATAGTATTTATTTATATTTTATTATTTACAGATGTAAATACTTCAATTGGGTGTGTTGATTTATTTGTAATTTGTGTCACTATTTTTCTAAATTCTATTTTAGCAGTATTCGTTTTATGTTCAAAAGAACTAACACATATATTTACATTGGAACACATTGGATCATATCTTTTTTAAATATTCCATTACAATGTAGCAGTTGATGATTCTACATATTTAATTTGGTAGCAAGGCAAAAAATAGTTTATTCAAGTATCTGCCATCTCTAGTAACACATTTTCCCATCTCTGGCAATTTGTGGATGCCCCTGCCAATAAAATAGTATATCTTTTAAAGTGGTCCAGTCATAAAGCCATTTTTTGACATCTTCGTAATTGAAGTCTTTCTGTTGTTGTTGTTGTTGTTTCTTATCCCATGTGGTAGACATCTAGACCAAGCCTACAAACCTGTATGGACTCGTGGTTGAAGTGAAAGTGAGCAGCTTCTGTTGTGGTGGAACACCCGTAGGTAGAAGTCTGACTTGGCTCTGTGATGCTCTACAGTCATATGAGATGGGACATATTGTTTAAAGTAGATTCCGAACCACTACAAATATCCATGGCACTGCTGGGACTCAAACATGAAACGTGTGGCACAGCGTGCTAGACACTCGGCCATTTAGGTCCCTGAAATCTTTCTTGGAAAGTGTTTGAAATATTGATAAAAACAAGTGGTAGTCAGAAGGTAAAAATGGCAAGTGGAGCAAGAATTCTAACTAAATGCAGAAATGATGTCTTGTAGCCCATTCTGGTAGCTTTTAAATCAATGTATTGTTCAGATTGATTATTTGTTGACTGCAAATTGGTATTAACTGTATCACCTAGTTTCAGGAGCTCAAAGTCAGATACTGTCTTTCAAACCGAAATCACCACTTTTGAATCATCTAGATCAGGCACACAAGCGTCTTGCATTGGGACATTGTTACTATAATTTTACAAGAGTCTCATTCTTGTGTTTCTTTTAGACTGAAAAAGAAAAGCAGTATGTTTCACAAATGCTCTTGATTTGACTCAAAATTTGATATATTTAGCCACACAAAATATATATGATGTTAACTTGAAATATTTAAACATCAATGGTATTTTTAAAGGTACTGTTACACCAACAAAATAACAGAAGATATGAGACTGTTAACCAATCTTTGTTTTCAGCACCATCTCTTTAAAAAAAAAAAAACATTATTAACTGCCACACTTGGTAAATATTTTATCATAATTAAATTTAAAAAATTTCAAAATTTTTTATTGATTAATAATATCTTCTTTCAGCTTAGGTTATAAAAATTTCATGATATTAGTCCACAATCAGGCCAAAGCTCTCAGTAAAATGTCTTCACCTGCATCCTCATTGCTCAAGTTAGACATGCAAAGTACTACTGAAAACTTTTGTTCAGACATGTATGACAATGACCAAAATCATCACAGGCTTTCTACAAGTAGCGATATACCTGGCATAGAAGGCACCCTTGTACTTCATGGTACAAGCTTAGATAAAGGAAGGTGAAGTGTCTTCTGCAGAATCTGAGGATAGTGCTGATTCTCAGAGAAAAGAGACACAGACTTCTGACTGTTCTATATCATAGGAATAATCTTGCCTCATTTAAAAGAACTGTAGTTATAATTTCATATGTGAAGGAATTTAGAATACATTAGAACCTTTTAAAAGAGTCTATTTTTTATACCAACAGTTTTCTTTTTTAACCTGTAGATTTGAAAATAGTTCATTTTCTACAATGAGATGTACTGTTTAAAAGTTTTTTTAGTCTGTCTGAACTGATGATAAAATATTTAACTTCTTCAAAATAAGCTTGTAAAATATTTATTTTATTTGAATAGTATATTAAAATAATTTGTTAGATTTTAAATTATTTTTTGATGTTGAATATTTGTATTGAGTTCAGGTTGCAAGTTGAAATTTTTAGTGCTTTTTTCTTTATATCATTCCAAATAATGTTCTGGTTAAAAATTGTATTTCAGGTATATAAATACAGTTTTACCAGTTCTATTATAATCTATAGTTGAAAAATTAAAATTTATTTGTTTAAAAATTGCTCAAATTCCAAATTTCATGAAATGCCAAAGATTGTAATGAAGCACTCTAGACGGAAGATCTCTACACTATTTGAGGGATCAAAGCAATAATTATTTATATTACTTGATTCTGCTGAATGTTTTTTTGTAGTGTAATCATAATATTTACATTGCATTCCTAGAATCTCCAGTGTACTTTTTTATATAAATATAATTGTGATATAATATATTTATATGTAATAAACTAAAATGTTCCATTTGTTGTAATATCTATGAAATTTTAAATCTTCTTGATTTTGGAAAACCTTTAAATTAATCATAATCTAAAGTCTTAAAATTTGTGTGTGTTTTTTAATTAAAAAAGGAATGCTAAGCAATTTATTTATTTTTGTTTTGTAATTTTTAGATATATTTTTATGTCATTCAAATATATAAAGGAAATGAAATATAGAATTTGTATGCATTTTTTTTTTTCTCCTTGCCTTAACATTGTTTCATAAATAATGTTGTTTTAACAATTTCATTTGGAACCTGCATATATTTTTCTACATTTCCTAATATTTTAATTAAAAAGTGAGAATTATTATTCAATTAATTGAATTATTCAATTTTTTAATTTTGCAAATTATTTGTTTGATATTTTAATCAGATTTTCATTGAAATTGTCTGATTGATTTTTGTGTAATTAAAATGAAAAAAATTATTTATTTATGTTGTGTTTTATGCTGAGGGATTTCATTGTCTGAAATCATCTTGAATCCCTTTGTGAGAAATTTTCCTTTAGCACTATATTTTATGTTATAATTTATTACAAATGTTTGAACCTATGAAAAACAACTACAGATAAAAATTAAATTAAATGAGAGTTAATTTGCATTGTATAGCATTAAAATGCTAATTTTTTTATTTAATTTATTAAATTATTTCATCCTTCAGTAATTAATTTTATATAAAGTGTTAGTATAAATGTTATGTAAATATTCATATTTAGTTTATTGATATTCCCTGTATTTTATATCTATTCAAGTTACAAATTATTCCTGTAATGAGTGAAATAAACTGTATGCAATCCATATATCATAATCATTGCAAAAATAAATTGAATAATTTTTAGTGAAAAGCAAAATAATCAAATATTTAAATTAATATGTATTTTAGGATCAAATTTAGCTTTGTTACTCCATAAAACATATGGTCGTTTTTCAGAAGTAGGGTTTTTCATTCCTTTAACCACTTTCATTTTTTCTTATTTAAAGTGGTTATTGGTTAATTTTTTAAAAATTTCTTTCATTGTCTAATAGTTAGAATAATTTTATATTTAATTATATAAGATTGTCTGGTGAAAGTAAAGAAAATGAAATTTTTCTAGAAAAAAATCATTTGAAATTCTGTAGTTATTTTTTAAGATTGCAGTTATTGCATTAAATTTTATGGGTAACCTATATTTTGGCCCAGCCGATAATTACATAATTTTTATTGATTAATATTCTATCAAATATTTCTTTACATGGTTATGCATTTGTAGTAAATAATGAATCAACATCTACTTGTTCTAGGTATAGCTGAATATAGAAATGTTATACATAAATATGGAATATTTATCTATAGTGTTGCAATTTTTACAATTTGTAATAATTTTTAACAAATAGTGTACAACAATTGAAGTGTACTATAATTTCTTAAATCATATCAGCACATGAACTAGAGTAAGAGTAAAACAGCATGTAACACTTTATTATTTTTCTTACAGCTTGTTTAAAATTATTTTCGGACCAGAAAAGCATTATCGAAAAAATAAATGTTACTTATCTATAAATTCATATTCTCATTTAATATCTCCCTAATATCAAATTATAATCACAGTAAAATTGTTAAAATACAGTTACTACAGATATTTCGGTAAAAGATAATTATTTTTATTTGAATTATTTATGTATATATATTGAGTGTATTATACACACTTTGAAGAAATGATGCCAAATTATTCGATGTTTTATTTTACATATAATTTATGAATGAGCATTTTATTAATTTTAGCCCTAATGTGCTCTTCAATTCTCATATCAGTTAATATGTAAAGTAATTAAAATTTTATAGTAACTACCATTTATTAAAGTCATATTAATGAATAATATTTATAAATCTTGTTTTCTTTTTAATATATTTTTTTTATATTTATCACCTCTGACGTAGGCAGCTGGTGTCATTGTTACATTCCTCTAATGTAAGAATATGGTGAATTTTTTGTATAAGATTTTTATTTCATCTAAATAGTTCATTTTTTTTATTCATGTAATGAGTGTTATTAATGTTTCATAATCTCAAGATCTGACTCAGTATCATCTATGTATCATATTCATTATTTTAAATGATCCTATTTAATAAATACTTGTACAGAGATGGATAAAAAGTTGATGTTGAATGCTTATTTCAATTTTCATATTCCCACCCTTCTAATATCATTGCTATGCTGGATGTGGTATTCATAAATCAATACAATATGCCAAAATTAGTCATATGTAAAATTTTATCATACCTGAAAAATAAATTATTTTTGTCAAAAATGTTGGAATGTTTTTATATCATCTGTAATACATTGCTTCTAATTAAAATACCTCCAATCAGTGTCAGGTAACAAAAGAATGGCCCATTTTGTAACAATTAGTACTAGACCTAAGTGATAAAATCGATATATACCAAAATCTCGATTTAAGTTAAAAAATCACATATCCGATTTGATTATTCTTTTCTTCAGAATTTCGTTGCAACAGCTATGTTAACGCGATTTCGATGTTCAACGTCGTAATTTGATTTTTCAAAACCGGTATGACTGTTGCGGAGAGATGATCGGCGAACTCGAGCCGGGCGAAAGAGAAAAATAATTTCAACATTGATGCTCGAAATCTGTATAACTGGTTTGGAGATATACAACGATTTCAAATACTTGTTCGTCAGCACTTTTGCATAATTATTACCTAGTGAATTTTAATTCAATTTCATCTTTTTTACTTAATAATTAAACTTGCCTCTTAAGTTTTTATTATTAAAAGTTCTCAGATCTTCTGAAGTAGTTTAGATACTTACATAATATTTGACTATCACAGTTTTTTTGCTAAATCACTATTTTGGCACCAGAATCATAATGAATTCAATTTGTTCCGTTATTCAGTGTTTGACAACTTGTCTGGCAGGTCATATTTTCTATAACATATACTAAAGAGATGCTGTTTTTTTTTATTTAAGAAACATGCTGCATGAAACATGGGGGGGGGTGGGGGTAACCGTAATTTGATTTCCTTTTTCCAGATCACTAATAACTATTTCCCTACCACCAACATTTTCCCTTTTCCTTCAAATTCATACTAATATTAAAATAGTACAAGAATAAGGTGGTACTCCATTTCGAAATTGCTGGGTAAATCTAAATGCATGCAACTTGTTATTTATCACTATATGCTTTTCAATGAAATATGCATAATCAAATGGGAAAAGGAGATAATTTGTTTTGAAATGTCAAATAAACAATTTATGCTAGAAAATAATAATTAAAAACATCTTTAAAAATTAGGTGGTCAGAGAGCTTCGAGACTCATTTTGTTGTTTACGATTCACAAACGAGTCCATATAAGAAGTTTTAAATTTTTATAAAATTGATATGTCGCGTTATTTATTTATTTTTTTTTCTTCTTCTTTCTAATGCAGCTGGCAAAGACTTAGACAGCTTAGTCTTGGATGCCTTGAGGCAAGCGCTGCACAGACGTTACTCACTTTGCATTACCCAGGGGGCGCGTGTAACTTGAAGATAAGCCACGGACGCGGAGTAACAATGCCCCCGCAACGCTCTGCGATCCTATGACAGGGACCTACGGTTTAAAGTGGATTCCGAACCACTACAAACATCCATGCCACCGTCGGGACTCGAACCCGAAACCTGTGGTACCGAGCACCAGAGCGATAGCCATTCAGGCCCCTATGTCGCGTCATTAGATGGACAATATATCGATCTTAACATCGTCTTGCCCTAGCTTGCACATTTATAAGTAAAAGTTGTAAGAGAAATCAAAATGTTTCTTGCAATTAACACACTATGTCAATAATGGGCACAGAAATATCAATTCTATGGTCAAAACAAAATAGCCATGTTATTTATACATGAAGATAAAAAAAAAATATATATATATTACCTAAACTGGCAAGAATAAAATTACCATAGCCTACAAGAGAACATATTTTTAAATGTATAAAAAAAGTATGGCCAAATAAAATCTAGAAATATTTTTTTATTCAAAATATTTATATTTATTCATCAACTGTAATTATAAATAATTTTCTTTATCCATGTAAAAATTTATAGCATAGTTTTGAAGTAAAACATTTTTGTAACTATTTCACAATTGAGTAAAAAAAAAAATTAACTTCAAAAATTTAATCTTTAAGCAATGCTGATGTGAATATTTTTTGGAGAATTTGAGTAAGAAGAGAAGAATCAAAACACATAAAAGTTCGTCCAGCTGGCAACTGTTTTGAAAGCATAGCTGCTTGATCTCCCAAGGAACCAATGAATATGGCAAAAGCATTCACTTTAGGATTTGAAGTCAAAAGTTTTGCGAATGAGCCCGGTGATATTCCGTATCTATCAAAATTGGCATCACTCATGACGATGACAAAATACTCATCAGCATCTTCTTTAGTAATAGTTTTTATTGCAAAATTTGTTGCTTCTAATGTATTGTCGCCACTCATACAAAATTGTGTATGAGCATGCATGTTTCGAATCAATTCTAATCTTTCTTTTGGGTTTTTAGGTGGTTCATCAAACTTTGAGAATTGAATACAAAAATCTTCACCAGAGTGACCAACAATTTCATATTGGAATTTTTCTTTATAGCCATGAAACGCTTCCATAACCAAAACCACACTTTCCAATTCTCGCTGAAGTCTATTATCATGTCCATTAAATCGATACATGCTACCACTGACATCCACTACTAATCTGAGTAATTTCGGTTTCTGTTGAGGGCTGCCTACTTCTGGTTCCTGCTCACCTCTCTTTTTATAAATAGATTTTTCACCTGTTATACCTTCTATAAGCTTTGTGTCATCCAATTCTCCTGAAGTTTGGTGCTTCATCCACTGTCTGTCTTTACTTTTTGCTTGCAAATTATCCAGTATGAGACGTAATGATTTAACCTGTTTATCCACACTGCATAGAAACTCATCATATAATTCTGCATCATATTCACTCATTTTGATTTCTTTCAACCTTTTCTTATAAGCTTCCATTGCCATAAGTCTTGCAGCTTCTTTGATTTTCTGAGGAACTTTCTCTTTCTCTTGGTCTGAGACTTGAAACACATTGTGTCCCGCATCAAGACGATATGGACCACCTCTTCCACCAAGACCAGCGGTGTCACGCCCACCAGTACCTCCAGCCCACATATTACCACCAACATGAGGTGCACCAGTGGGATCTATTTTGCCATGTTTAGGAGCAGATAGAGACTTCTGATTCACATATTCAATAGTAGCTTGTTGCTCACTCTCCAATCCTGTAAACCTCTTCCAATTTTCGTAAGAGTTTTGAAGGGAATGTTTTTTTATTTCCCATTTTCTAATGCATCCCATAGCATCTACTGTTATTAGCTTGCCACTTTCCATGGGGGTCATTAATAAATAGGGTTTCGATGAATCAAGTAACCAATTACAAAATGAAGAAATTTTATGAGGTAAATCTACAATGATGTAGCCATACGAATTATCATTCATGTCTACAATTTCTAGGCACCCTCTGTCTGTTCGACTAGGTTCAATATCTATATGCTCAGGAATATCTTTTGAGTGAATAAATCTTACTAATTGATTATTGGAAGGCAAAATAACAGGACTTTCTTTATCACTAATAATAGGTTTTTCTCTAGGAAAACTTGTTATCTTTAACGTTTTGTCTTCAAGGAAAGATCCCGAAATCAAGCTTGCATAATCTTCTGAATTTGACATCAATGCAGAATATTTCAGGTTACTCGAGGCATTTAATTTGCCGATTGAATCTTTCGGCTTGGCAGTCTTGATATTGATATTAATTGAGCTTTCAAATATATTTTCATCAGAAAATTTTCGTACTTCCCATTTCTCCGGATTTGATATGTCAGCAATAAAAACACTTTCTTTGCCCCTCAGTAGCAAACTGTTTTCATTTAAGGCACATATTTTCATAATAACTTGAGGGACTTCTGTATGATGAATCATATTATTAGTAAAATCTAATAAAATAACCTTTGTACTATTTTCAGCATATAAAATGGCTTTGCTGCTAGACAACAAATCTGAACATACACGAAAATTCACGTTAGACGATTTAGCATAAACGGCACTACTAATTTTGTTTAGAGTCTCTTCAAATGCAGACATGAAATTTATTTTATAGACTAAACCATTGGTTGGATGAATAAGAAATGTTTGATTTGATACACTTTCATGCAATAACACAAGTTCCTCATTAGCATATTCTATCACAGACATTTTTATTATCGGCTTAAATCCAGTTCTCACTGATGGAAAATAATTACTTAAATTTAAGCTCTTCACTTGCAACATATCCGAGTTCACAGTGAATAATGAAACAGGATTTGCTGTAGCAATATAAATTATATCATCAATTTTCTTTGTACCGGCAATATCAAGTGGAATATTGTTACTGGTTATAGGTAGTTGGTAGGAGTTTTGTAATTCACTAAAAATAGCACCCCTGACTTCATTAACAGTAAGAAATTCTTCTTTAATTGGAAGTTCATCTTTATTCGCAAGATGCAATTGATAACTTTTTGATAACCAGATATCCAAAGCATCGTCAAACTTCCACTCCGCTTTGAAGCATTCCTTCGGGAGCTTGTAAGAACTTGCAAGCTGAACAGCTAAAGTGTCCTTTTCAGTTGGTATTCCATGTTTTTTAAATATGTCATTAAGTGTTTCTTTTAATTCTGTGTTATACGAATCAAAATCGAAAACATTTTTTAAAGCAAAAGGTATTCCTTCATCATGAAATTTATTTAAATGTTTAATTATATTAACAACCTCGCGAGTTGAATATGGATAAGTTATGAGACCAGCATCAGATAAAGAACGAAGTTCTCCAAACAAGCTGGCCAGTTTTCTGAGGTAGTCTTCAGAAACATTAGGACCATATTGTCGTAACATAGCTACTTCTGATTCAAGGCTAGGATTGTCAACTGCATGGCAGCTAAAAATATCACCTAACACGGCAAAGAAATCATTACCTAAAAATGGGAAGCCTGGCCGATTTGCTAGCACTATCATTCTGAAATCAGGATGCATAACCACTTGAGAATTATCATTTAATTTTTTTTCAGTATGATGTACAATACATCGTCCATCTGATAAATTCATTTCACCAGAAACAACAAGAGCTTTTAAAATACTAGTTACATGTGTTGGAGCCTTATCCGCCTCATCAACAACCAATACACGACCATGTTGAACTGCTCTCAATAAAGGTGAATCTTCATATACAATTCTACCGTCTACAACTGTCGGCTGTTGAGTAAGAGATTGAACAGTTGTGTCCCTATGCAATTGAATATATTCTCTAGGACGATTCAGTAACTGCAAAAAACGATCAGTTATTTTATTTTTTCCAACACCCTGATTACCGACTAATAATAAATGCTCACCTAAAAGAAAATCCTGCAGCATAGCTTCCATCACATTACTATGTTCTCGGCTATTGTAAAACACTATATTAGGTACTTTAACTTTGTTTGAATCTGTTTTATAAATCGATGCGCTGGTGTTCCCTATTTTCAATGTTCCATTCTTTATATCAATTTCTTTCTCGGCGATGTTTTTCTCAGTATTCTCAATACCACAGGATTCTATCAAGTTTTCAACAGCTTGTTTTGTCAATGATGGTAAAAATTTTATTAAACAGGACTGAGTAATTAAGCCGTAAATACTTTCGTCTGGAAAAGAAGAAAGTCTACGGGCCATTCGAACAAGTTGCCTCGTTGAAAATGAAGCGCTGACATTTCTGAGAGTATCATCTTCGGAATTACGCAACTTGTGAGTAAATTGAAGTATTGAATGCATTTTCTCACTAAGCCTTCCTACCATACCTTGTATGACAATTTTCTCTTCTTGAAGAGAAAGAGGGCGAATCGCATGGAAATGAAATATTGATAGAAGTTGAGGATTCATCCAGTTATCGCTTGTGCTTTGCAATTTTGGAGGCTCAGCTAAAGCCACAATTCGGAAAGCAGGGTGTATGCGTAAAATTTTATTTTGTCTCATATCTTGATCTGAAAATTCTAAATTTTGTTTCAAAGAATCATAACGATCATGTCTTAGAAGTCTTGTGCCATCATACAGTTGCATTTCTCGATCATGTACCAGTCTTTGCAAAACAGAAAATATACTGGAATGTAATCTGTGTAAACCATCTAAAACTAACAATTTACCATCTTCAGCTGCTTCAACAAGTTTTGAAGATCTCCACAGAGTATTTCCTCTGTCGTCTGTAATCCTTTGTTGTAGCAAATCTCTAGCCGTCATATCGTTGTAGAGCATTATCATTTCAACTGGATAATTAAGAAGAGAAGCAAACTTCCGTATCAAAGTAGCTTTACCACAACCTCTATCACCAATTATGCAAAAGTCATGAGTGGTATGAGTCATTAAAAAATTTGCAAGAACATTTTCATGATATGGATTTGAAATAAAAATTGATTGATTTTTCTCATCTCTACACCCCAAGACATTTGACACGAATTTATGTTTATTAATTTCAATTTCTAAATTAAGTGTGTGATTTTTAACATTTTCTAACTGATTTTGCAAAATTTTATATTGAGCTTTAATTTTATGAGGTCGGATTGAAAATTGTTCCAATGTTTTTATAAGTGAATTCTGATTTTCTGTGGATAGAAGCAAAGTATAAGGATACATCCAATGAAATAAATGATTCATAGAAAGATTTGGAAACTTGTCCCAAATTTGAACAGCAGTTGGCACATTTTCAACTGGAAACCTTGGCATTCCTAAATTTATTGATTCATTTGATAAAAAAGTATGGCAAGCAGACAAAAAATTTTTTAAATCTTCTTTGGAAACATTTTCAACTGCAACTGAAAGTTCTCTGAATTGTTCTTCGAATTTTGGAATGATATGGCGCGCTTGGAATCTAGATCGAAAAGGAGGATCCAGGGGATTGCCTTTAAAATGAGGAACTGGTAAACCTAGAGCAACTACCCTAAAATTTTCTGAAACACGTACTAATTTCCATTCATCTAATTCTGCAGGAGTGTACTCTTTCAATAATTGATCATATTTTTCTGGTGCAACAAGAAAGCGTCCATCTTCTAATTGCATTTCACGATTCTCCAACAAATTGTTCAACACAGGCAAAACATTTCTTTCGACTTTTTCTACACCATCAAGAATCAAAAACCTTCCTTCAATTGCTGCTTTCACAGCAGATTGATCAACGTAATGTGCACTTCCATCAAAAATTTCTCTCCTTTGTTTCAAATCATTTTCCGTAGTGTCTCTCGATAACACGACATATTCTACTTCCCGATGCATCATTTCCAAATACTGAAGAATTACGCGACTTCTTAAAGGCCCAGGTAAACCAATCAAGAACATATCTTGCCCCAATAGATCCTTTTTCAAAATCCATTGTAAGTGGTGAATTAAATTTTCTTTGGGTCCTTTCGGAAAATAATGGATAGGAACTAAAACAGGATTTTTCGGTTCCTTTACAGGTTTTGAAACACTACCAATTTTAATTTCCTTATAATCTGGAATTTTATTTTTTTTTTCGACACAGCCGAAATATACAAATGTCTCTGAAATTTTATGAAAGAATAATTTAGCTTTTGAAATATTAAAGACATTATGAAACAATTTAATGTCGATAAAGATTTTATAGCATAATTTAACTGGTGAAACTACATAAAAATTTTATCAGCTTTTTCTAAAAATTCCATAAATCTTTTACTTCTAATTTCCATAAAAGTTTCCACATTTGAACCATGCAAGTGTGTTAATTTTAAAGCTCTTATTTGAATAACTGATTCTGTTGATAGAACTTCTCCAATAACCATAATATACTGACCTGAGGAAAAAAAAAAAAAAAAAAAAAAAAGCTTAAGAAACATAATTTTGTTCTAAATATTACAAATTTATTACAGACTTAAAAATAGTTTCATAATTATTCTATTATTATTTATACTGAATTATTATTATTATTATTTAGTACTGAAGGGTAGTAACAGAATTTTTTTTTTTTACATTGAAAGAATCAATAAGAAAATAATATGCATAACATTTTTTTAATATAAACCTAGCATATAAAATGGAAAAGAAAGCACAACATGATTATAGCGCATTTATTGAACAGAATTAAATACAATTTTAATTCAATTTTTCAACATTTCAGCAACAAAATGTCAATTTTGAGAGGCTTATTTTTACACTTTAGAGGGCAAAATAATATTTTAGATGAGTGAACAAAGTGTAAAATTTGTTTTTGTTCACATTTGAGAATAAATTTTAAAAATTATTGAACTCCATATGAAAAAAATCTTTACAAATATGGTGCATTTTAGCATTTAAAGATACCATTTGTGCTGCCACTGCTTTTTAATCACACAAAAGTTTTACACACAAAATTTACTACAAGGATAAATAACAGCACAGAATAAATTAACCAATTTCAAAAAATTTTGAACAAAAATGTTTAATAAATGAAAGCATAAAATCACTGAACAAATTCTTAATTTTTTAATTCAATTTCACATTATTGATTAATTATTCAATAATTTATCTAATTAATATTGTGTACAATCTTTTAACACTCTTTTTTAAATTACCCAATTAATGCTGTAAATGTGGTTACCATAATATAATAAAGTTTTATATCTTTATTGTGAGTTACATGTAATCAGGATGTATAAAATCCCATTTTAAAGCTATCAGAGTGTGAAATGTTTATAATTATTTAAGATAAAGCTATTAAACATCTTGTATATTAGTAATTAATTAAATCTTTTAAATTCTAAATTAATACAGTATAAAAATCTTCTGAATATAAGTTCAGAAGAAGTTCAGTTCAGTTCTCTTTTGTTCAGTTCTCTTTTTGAATATAAGTCTACTTTTTTTTGAAAATATTTTACCAGCTGTAAAATAAAAAAAAAAGATGTATTCCAGTATGCATACTAAATCTGATATAAATTAAAACTTTAGTAAAAAATAAATGATAAAATTCAAAAGTACTAAAGCTATTATAAAAGATAAAAAAAATTGGATGGTATAAAAATAAACCATGACAATAAAATTCAGATAAATAAAATAAAACTTATGATTGAAAATATGTATCTGACTGTATAATAAAAATCTATTTATCATTAATTAACTGTTTATAATAAGGCATACTAATAAACATAAATATATGATTTCAGTGAAATATATATAAATGATATTTTATATTTGATTAATAAATTTTATTATATATATATCAATATTATCTATTAATAATTAATAGATAAATTAATATATCAATATTGATAAATGAATTTTATGATTTTTATCCATGACTTAATAATAATTGTGTACTGAAATCTGCATCCAATTGTATTTCCTTATTCTCCAACTTTGAGTCTTATGAAAAATAAAATTACACATTTTATGAACTATAAAGCCTCACAGCATTGAGAAATATGCAAGATTCCCTTTTCAAAGATAATAATTTAAATTACTTTAATCAAGTACTCTCGGATAATAATAATATAAAATAATAATGTACTATCCTTGAAATATATACTGTCTATTGCTGTATATAGTACGATGTTAATTACCTATATAATATCTATCTGTTTCTAAACAAAAAATATTGATGATCTACAAAATAACCTTACTTCAATTAAATATCACCCATAAAGAAATTATGAACAGTTTCTCAGACATAGGATAGTACACAGGAAAGTTCATTTTAGAAAATTAAATTGAAACACAAAGTGGGGCTAATTATTATTCAAGATACATTTTTTTAATTATTATTAAAGGCAGTGTTTAGCATATATTATATTTTTTAATAAAAGTTGCAAGATAAATTTTTATTTGACTTGATTTTGAGAATTATGCTTGTGTTGGCTGTTTTATCTCAATTTATCCAATTATTCTTGAGAAGAAATCAGAAATAAATAAATAAGAAAAGATAATACAAATAAAAACAGATCTTCAAATAATCAGTGAACTTGAACTGATTCCAAAAGTATTAATGAAGAAGCACCGAAATGTGGTGTCATGCTGAGCTTTTGTTACTAAATAATACAAAAAGTTAGTACACACACACACACAAAAAAAAAAACTACCTAATTTTCATAGAAAATTAATTAATGATATAATTTTATAATAAGGTTCGTCGCTCATATCAAATAAATACACGAATAGGATAGAACATTATATCCAAAAGCTTGTTTTAACTTTTCTCTTTGTACTTAATATTTAGCACATTGGTATAAAATATGTTCCTCAGTTTCAGGTTTTTTGCATTTTAAGTATAGTGGAGAAGATGTTAATCCAAATCTATTGAGTCTGACTTAAAATAAATTTTTAAAAATATTACATACACACACAAATAGTTAACTAAATTTTAGAAAATGTTTTATTAAAGAAATGTATCATACCATTTGTTATCCAAGAACCATATCCAGGTGCTTTACTTGCTGACACTATAGTTGCATTTCCAGTTCCATCATCAATTAAAAAACTGTCTTCACAATTAGAAACCTAAAATTATACATCAAATTAGGGAAAGTACAGTTTGAAAATAATAATTTCTATTCATGATAAAAATTTTTAATTATATTGGAACAAATACAAATTAGAATAAGATCATATCTTATAATATTATAATTTTTACTTAGGAAAATATGATTAGTTTTAAATATGTAGTTTGCAATTTTAATAACTACTTTTTTTATGTTTATTTTTAATTTCTCTTGATGTTAGAATAAAATATTATGCATTTCTTCATTATTCAGAATACAAAAAAAAAAAAAAAAAAAAAAAAAAAAAAAATGGGGACAGCATTCCAATCTGTCATTGTTTATCAATATAACATACCTATCAAGCAGGTCAAACAATCTGTTTTTTTTTTTTTTTTTTTTTAACATTTCAATCTTTTGAATCATTACAGTAAATGTAAAATTATATCAGATATAAATTAGGTGAACTATTAAAATAAGAAGAAATCACAATTACTACCTAAAACCATAACTTAAGCCATACTAATCATCATAACTGCAGTCAATAATAATTATCTTAATTTTAGCCAAGCTGCATTCTTGTCACTAGTTAAACTAAGATTCAACTATTAAAATAATTAGTCAAAATTAAAAAGTTAAAGAACTTTTTAAATTAAGTGAACAAATTAAATTTTCTTTTAAACTCAGAATGTATTAATACTTCATTTAAATTTTTCTATGTATCATGAATCATATTTACAAAAAGAAAGATATCACTTACATTACGAATTTTACCCTGAATCCAGATAAGTTCAACAGGAAAATCTTTATTTTTGTATCGAAAATCCCAGATTCGATTATTTTTTTGACTATCCAATTTTTTTAATTTCAATAGCATACACTGATTGATCAATAACTTAAAAGCCGGTTTTTCACATAAGCTCATTCTGAATAAAAAAATTATAAAATGGATTATTGGACATCGCTATATAATTAACATTTAAGTAGTAATATAGAAGGAAGTAAAATGAAATTTGTGATTATCATATATAGGCTCCTATTTTCTTTAATGCATTTTATTGATGTTTTCTCTTCCTAGTAATAGCTATCCTATTATCTGTTTATCCACCCTGTCGAATAAACATGATGCAATATTTTCAAAATGTTGAAAATAGTTGCGGAAGAGTAGATCTTAGATACGAAAAGCATTCCCACAGAAGCCTCCAATAAAATTGCAGTATTTTAGTAATTATCTAGATAGTAAAATAGGACTGTTATATTTGGCAATATTCCTCGTTTTGAAATAAATATGGCTATTCATTCATTCACTAATCTAAAAAAAAAATATATATATATAAAAAAAAATGCTCATGAAGTTTGAGATACTGTTTATTGCTAATTTTCTTTTTCTTTTAATCATGTGTAAACATGATATTGTTCAGGTTAGAGTCCGTGGTATCTCCAAAAAGTGAAACTATAAAATTAAAAAAAAAAGTAAGAATATTTATTATTATTTAAAACAGATTAATCTCCTCGCGCAACAATCAATTTAAAAACTTTTATTTAAAACAAACCCTGATTTTCTACGTGATTTAATGGTACTTACGTACTAACGGTACCTTGGCGTTTTTAAGTGTCGCTAATGGAACCCCTGTAGATTTGGCGGTTTTTCAGTGGCGCCAATACACTAACCCCTGCAGATTTGGCGCTTTTTAAGTGTCGGTAATCTTAACGCCTGTAGATTTGCTGAGTTTCGACGCCATATTGTTGTGATACGAAAATGCGTATTTGGAATTTGCCAGAAACGGAGTACGATGCAATTTTATTTTCCAGGAGCGAAATATTTTACCAAAACAACGAAAATGTCCCAATTCCCATGACATGAAACTTTATTTTGGTGAACGTAAGTTTTGGAAATGCAATTTCAGTCAGTGTGCTCATCGTGTGGGATTCCGAAAAGACAACTGATTTGAAGGAAGCAGAATTCCATTTTGTACAGCTTTGAGATTCATATACTGCTGGTGCGAGGAGTTGACGTCGATTAAATTTTGTGAAAAGCAACTTGATATATCGGATAAAACTGTTATAGATTGGAACAATTACATACGTGAATTTTGTGTCTTGGATATGGTGAATAAACCAAAAAAAAAAAAAAAAAAAAAAAGGTAGGTGGACCAGTTTGCATTTGGAAATTGATGAAAGTTTGTTTACTAAAAGTAAAAGTCGTTGTGGTCGGCATTTTTAAATCGTTTTGATTTTAAATGAAGTGTTTTATATATTTTATTGTTTTGAATAAAAATATTTTGAAAGCGTTTTGATTGTTTTTTTTATGTGTGGATTGGCGCCACTTAAAAACCGCCAAATCTGCAGCGGCGGTTTTCGCGTTTTCACTAATTGTCGCTAAGGTACCGTTAGTACGTAAGTACCGATTTATGTGCGTTTTATAATTGCCATGAAATATGTGTGGCTAAATATAACGAATGGCCACATGAACAAGTCACATGTTCTGCAATTCATTTTGAATTGTCTGGCTTTCAAAATATAAACAGATTATTATTTCAATACCTTCAAAATAATATCTAAGTATTAGTTTATATTTATAAAAGTTACTTTGACCATCATTTAATAGAACTTCTTCTAAATATGGTAATGTTTTTCTTAGAATTTGAACAATTGCTACTTCATAAGTTCTAGAGTTATCTGTTATTGTAGATTAATACGGAGATCCGAAAAATGAGTTTTGAAAATGGAGCATAAGGATTGGTGTTGATGGTGGTGATTTAATCAACTGCTTATTGAAGTGCATCAACATATTTTATAAGATTCTTGTGTCTTTTCAAAAGGTGAAGAAACGTATTTTGAAAAGATTTTGCTCATCTTTCGTATAAAGATTAGAATTATGAAGTTGCGACGTTTTGAAGTGACTAGACGAATTTTTGTTTGCTCCGTTCAATGGCGGAGATGGAATTAGAAGGCGCTGAGAGGAACGGACCTTTTCAAGTCCCGTTGGAAGTACCCTTGAAGAGTTCGAATGAGATTTCTTATATTGAAAAAGAAAAAATAAGATGTCAAGAAATTATTACGACTCAAGCAGATATAAAAATGCTGGAAACTCAACTGGCCGTTGCCCATGACTGGAATGGAATAGCTAAAGATGTTGCCCAAGGACATCATCAGATGCGGCAGTACCTGACGGACATGCTGACTCAACAAAGAAAAAAATTACGTAGCCTTGACTCATGCTCTTTGATTAATTGCCCTAAATGTGCTGTAAATAATAGTGTCAAACCAAAACGTAATGCTAATCACTTAACTTCTAATAATCTTACTAATGATGGATTTCAATATCCTAACAAAAAATTAACAGCTAAAACTTCTTATAATGCTAATGCTAAGGCCAATCATAATGATAATAATTTAAAATTGAAAATAAATTTAAAAAATTGAGTAATGTAAATGATGTTGATGAAAATGCTGATATTAATGTTACTACTGTTAAAATGCCACCTATTATGGTTAAGTCTATGCAAAATTTAACTTTCACTTTAAAAAAATTTGATGAAGCTTTTGAGGGCAAAGTCCCTATCAAACTATAAATCGGGGTAAGTACACGGAGTGCCTTGGTCGCGCAGCGACAAACCTCCAACCTGGTAGATGGATTACGTAACGTGAGGTCTTGCCCTTTGCCAGTTATAAAAAATATAGAAAATTTAATAAGAAAAACAAAAATATCAATTAAGTTACAAAAAGCAACAAATATAAAATTTAAAAATGAAACAAAAAGGAATTTAATAAAAACAAAAAACAAGAGGAAAAATTAAAAATCTTAGCAAAAACCAGCACAGACGGAGTAACTAAAAAAAAAAAAAAAAAAATTACGCGAGAAGCGGAAGAGAGAAGATCCAAAGCAACCATCGGTTGTCTGGGAAGAAACTAAAAGTGAGCGCATTATTTATTAATATTAAGTACGTATCGTGGGCGTTTGCGGCTGCTGGGAAGAGATATATCATAATCAAAATTTTGAAGATCTTTTAGGACCTGGTTATTGGAATGAGAAACAGAATCATAGAAATTAACAGCAATTTTTTGTACGTAGTCTTTAAAGCTGGGAACAGAGAGCGAATATCTAATCTCTTTATTTCTAAAGAACCAGGGTGAATTCGTAATCATTCTCTAGATCTTGTTTTCAAGCCTTTCCAGAATCAGGAAGTTACTGTTCGCAGTGGAGCCCCATACTGAACTCGCATATGCTATGATAGATCAGAGATAGATTGGTTTTTTAAGTTCCAGTGATAGAGAAGAATTTCTGCAAATTAAAGGATAGAGTTTTCTTAATTGGTTATTGAATTTAGTGCGAAAATATTGGATATGAGAATTATAATTAAGTCTGCGATCAAGAATTACTCCAAGGTATTTAGTTTCTGTAGACCAGGAAATGTTAGTATTATAAATAGTAATATTAGGTGGGTTATAGTTATTTTTCCTGGTGAATAGCACTGCTTCAGTTTTCGCGACATTAAGTTTAATTTTCCAATTATTAAGCCATATTTCTAACTGATTGATGTAATTTTGTAAGTTTTTCTGAATAATGTTGAAGTTTCTCCCCTGTGTAATTATAGCAGTGTCATCCGCGTAGAGTGTTAATTTAATCTTGTGATTCTGTGGAATATCATTGGTGTAAATGTTATATAAAAAGGGTCCTAAGATCGAGCCCTGGGGAACACCGGCTAGGATTTTGCAGTTTCTTGAATCGATATTATTTACAGAAACAACGAAATTTCGACCTGTGAGATAGTTATAAATAGTACGAATTAAAAAAAGAAGGATACTGAAATTTAATCATCTTGAAAATTAGTCCGTTGATCCAAACTCGATCGAAGGCTTTTGCCACATCTAGAAAGATTGCTGCTGTATCAATTTTCCAGGAAAACCCTTCTGAGATAGTTTCGGAAATGTTATAAAGTTGATGCGTAGTGGATAAATTTTTGTAAAACCAAATTGCTGAGAGATTAGTATGTTAAGATTGTTAGATGCTTCATTAAGGATATCAGAGAGAACTCGTTCGATTAGTTTGCTGAGGGAGGAAAGAAGTGAAATGGGTCGATAGCTATTAGGAGAGGTAGGGTCTTTACCAGGCTTAAGGATCGGAAGAATGCGAGCAGTCTTCCAATTGTTAGGAAAGTGGTTAGTTAAAAGGATAGCATCAGTAATTTTACAGATTTGAAGAATAATTTTAAAGGAATATTTTTAAGCATTTTATTGGTTATGCAGTCAATACCAGGGGTTTTACTAATTTTAAGATTAAAGATGCAATTAATAATAAAGGATGCTTTGGTAGGAGGAATATTTTCATTATCATTAGGCTGAGCAAGGAAAGAAGAGATAGTGTTTTCGACATCAATTACAGTGTTAGGATTGTTAGTTTCGTTTTCCTGGAATTGTGCTTGTAGAGTAGTGGCGAGGACCTCAGCTTTGTCTGTATCAGTAGTAACAGCAGAGTTAGGAGTGTGAAGTGAGGTAATTCTAGTTCTTTTTTTCTAATATTATTGCAAAGGTTCCAAATTGATCCATCTTCAACATTAACAGTTTGAAGTTTCCTATCCCAGCAGTCGTTTTTGTAGTTTAAAATTGCCCGTCTAAGTAAGTTCTGGTGATGGTTATACTGATTCTTGCTGTGGGGGTCACGATATATTTGCCAAATTTTCCTAGCGTTATTACGGTTAGTAATTAGCGGTTTAATGTAAGGGGGTAGGTAAGTGCGGTTGTTAGTAGTAAGAGGTTTAGAAGCAGCTTTATGTGCAGAGAGAATACTACTAGTTAATTCAAAGATTGCAGTTTCTATATCATTAGGATTAGTTAGAGGGGTGGGTGAATAATTGAAGTTAGAGTCCAGAGTAGTAGAGAATTTAGACCAGTTAGTAGTAATATTAGAGTTGATATTAAAATTAACATAATTAAATTTATAGTCAATAATGACAGGGTTATGATCTGAGGAGAGTTCATCTAGAGAAGAAATTGAGTGATTAAAGTGGAAGTTGTTAGTAACTACAAGGTCAATAATAGAAGTAGAGTTAGTACCAATTCTAGTGGGGGTGTTAGGAGCAATAATTTCAACGTTAAAGTTATTAGCATAGGATTGAAGGGCTACACCGGTGCTATTTTTATTGTGACATCCCCAAGTGGTATTATGAGCGTTAAAGTCTCCAGCTAAAATTACACTACTATTCAGAGAGAAGAGAGTATTTAAATCATTGTTGAAGTTAGAGGTGGCAATTCCATTTGGCACATAAACTGAAGCTATAGCGAGAGTAGGAAAATGAGGAAAGTGCAGTGAGACAATCGTTGATTTTATACCAATTAATGGCGGTGTAGCAATATGAGAGTGAGGTACAGAGCTTTTGATGAAAATACCAGTGCCTCCAGAGACAGGATCCTGAGGACCATCATTACGATAAAAAGTGTACCCCATTAAGTATGGTGTTTGTGAATGTTTAAGGTGTGTTTCCTGAAGCAGTACTAGATCGGGGTTATAGTCATTAACAAAAGCAGTAAAATCAAACATTTTAAACCAAATATTGCATGCATTCCAGTAGCATATGCGCAGTCCAGAAACCGACTGAGTCATTACGGAGCATTAGGAGTAGTTTGGGTCGCCAGGCCGTTTATGAAGACCTGGAGTTTGTCTGCTTTGTTATCAGCAGCGTTTAGTTGATGGAGAAGACCATCCATGTTATTGAGATTAGTGAATATTGAGAGAAATTCTTTCATAATAAGTAGAGATTTTTGAAGAAATTGGGCTTGATTGTTAAGACTCAGTAATTGACTCAGTTGGTTTTGGGTCAAATCAGAAACATTATTAACATTATTTGCAAGTTGTTGAGTAACATTTTTTGTGGCCGCAGCATAGGAGAAATTAGGTGAGACTTGCCTAGCAGGGGTACCTTTAGGAATGGTGGCGTACTTAGTGGAATTAATTTTGATCTTAGGAAATTTAGAGCATCCCCGCCAAGCAGCGATGTGTCCAGACTCCCCGCAATTTATGCACTTAGGGATTTCAAGCTTGTCAAATTTTTGGCAGTCTTTATGCGAATGTTCCTCACCACACTTTAGGCATCGAGCCTTAAATCCACAGTTGTTGGAGCTGTGGTGGAAAAAATTGCACTTGAAACATTGTAAGGTAATAGGTTTTTTATTATACTTTTCCACCACCACTGAAAAATAGAGAAGCCTGTTGAGTTTAAAGATATCATTGTTTTTATTGGATCTGGCGAGCGTAATTTGGAAAATGGGCAGTGGTTGTTTATCCTTAGCTCTGGTGAGCTGAACTACTTTTTCGGCGATGAAGTCCTTTTCTGCAAGTTCAGTTTTGATCTCGTCAACAGGAGTATTCTTCGGCAGCCCTTTAATCACAGCCTTGAGAGGTCTGAGGAATTTGGGAGTGATTACGAAGAATTCGATATCATTTTTGTTTAAGTAGCGTGTTAGTTCTCTATGCTGATCCTCGCTGTTAGGGAATAATTTCAGCATCTCTCCTGCTAACTTTATGTTGACCGTACTCTCGAAAGTTTCGTCAATTTTTTTGAGCATATCTTTAAGATTAGCTTTAGGTTTAACCATAATCGGTGGTAGTTTTCGAACTACAGTAACAGTTTCGTCAACATTAGTCACTTCGTCTGTGCCAAGAGAATTAAATTTGTTGCTGGTTTGAATTTCAGTCTGGTTATTAACTTTACTTGAAGTGAAGTTGGCCTTAGCCGTTAATTTCTTATTGGGAGTTAAGAACTCCTCGGACACATTGCGCTTATCTTTGCGAGAAGAAATCTCACTCGCATTTCTTTTAACATTAGATTTATGAGTTAATCTTATTAGAGTTATGCAAAGTGTATTTTGGCAATCGTCTTGGCAAGAACCAGATTTGGCATCAAATGTGTTATCCACCAGTGTGTATTTACTGCTAAATGATTGAATATTTGTATATAGTCCTTTTGAATATCTATTTCACTGGTGAAGAAACTTATTTTGAAAAGATTTTGTCATCAAATTTGTTAAAATTTGAACTTAGACTTTTTTGACAGTCACGTATTTTTGTTTACTCCGTTCAATGGCGGAGATGGAATTAGAAGGCCTGAGGAGAACGGACTTTTTAGGTCCCGTTGGAAGTACCATTGCAGTTCGAATGAGATTTCTTATATTGAAAAAGAAAAACAAGATGTCAAGAAATTACTCAAAATGGTTGGAAACTCAACTGGCCGTTGCCCACGACTGGAATGGCATTCAGATGCGACAGTGACTGACATGCTGACTCAACAAAAAAAAAATTAAAAGTCTTGGCTCAGTCTCTTTGATTAATCGTGCCCTAAACATGCTATCAAAGCCAAATAATGCGTTAAACCAAAAACGTAATTCTAATCACTTAAAAATAATCTTAGTATTGATGATTTCAATATCCTAACAAAAAATTAACAGCTAAAACTTCTTATAATGCCAATGGTAATGATAATAATTTAAAATTGAAAAATAAATTTCAAAATGAGTAATGTAAATGATGTTTTGAAAATTCTGATATTAATGTTACCACTATTAAAATGCCGCCTATTATGGCTAAGTCTATGGAAAATTTAACTTTAACTTTAAAAAAATTTGATGAAGCTTTTGAGGGCAAAATCCCTATCAAATTAGCGGGTGAAATGTTAAAAATGTTCCCCTCAAATGAAAACAACATCGAGAGATAGCTAGTTATTTAAGAAACAATAATATTGAATATTTTGTAATTACCCCAAAAAATCAAAGACCACTGAAAGTAGTAATCAAGGGATTACCCAAAAATACTCCTGAGGAGGAAATCAAAGCTGCTCTCACTGAAAAAGGATTTGTGGTGGAAAAAGTTGTGCAACTAATTAAAACCAAAACCAACCCTTGCCAATTTTCAAATAACACTCACTAAAAATGAGAAAAATAATGAGATATTTAAACTCAATAGACTTTTTTTACCTTACGGTTATTATTGAAAAATACAATAAAAGACCCATAGCACTACAGTGCTTTAAATGCAACTTTTCATCACAACTCAATTAATTGTGGTTTTAAAGCACGTTGTTTAAAATGTGGCCTTGAACATTCTCATAAAGAATGTAACATCAAAGAAAAGATTGAAGTACCTACCTGCATTAACTGTGGGGAAAAAGGGCATCTTGCAGCATGGAGGGGCTGCAAAAAATTCCAAAAAATAAATGTAAATTCCAATAGACAAGCAACTCGTCCAAAAATTAATTCTACCAGACAGGTTTCTGCTAATTTAAGTTTTGCTGCAGCACTTAAAAATTCTTATCCACAAACTACTAATATCCCTTGTTATAATCTTCAAAATCAAATCTTCTATCCTCAAAGCCGATTGCACTCATTAATAAGTGTTGATGATATCCAAATTTTTCAAAAAGCTAGCTATCTGATCCGAGAATTTCTCTCTATATTTACTAATCTGGAGGGTCTTGATGGCCTTATCCAAAAAATAAGTACTGCTCAAACTAAAGCAGATAAACTCCAGGCATTTGTTAATGGCCTGGCGTCTCAATCTCTTCCAAATACTTTGTAATGATTCAATCGGCTACTGGGCTTTGCATTTTCTACTGGAATGCTTGTAGTTTAAAAAATAAACTTTTTGAATTTGATGTTTTTCTTAATAACTATAACCCGGACATTGTACTACTACAGGAAACGCTTTTTAAATATGATCATTCTCCAAATTTTTCTAGTTACATTTTCTGTCGCAATGACGGACCACAGAGTCCTGTCTCTGGTGGCACTGGTATTTTAATAAAGAATAGTATTCTACACATTCATGTTCCCTCTCCAATTCTCCATGCAATTAAAACTACTGTTGTATCTCTCAATTTTCCATCTTTGACTATTGCATCTGTTTATGTTCCCAAATAATGTTGCTTCCTGTAATTTCATTCATGATCTAAATGTTCTTTTTTTCCTATAGTAGTAGCACCATTTTGGCTGGTGATTTTAATGCTAGACACACTCAGTGGGGTTGTTATAATAGAAATAATACTGGTAGACAATTAGCAGCTTATGCTCATAACTCTGATTTTGATATTCTAGCTCCTAACTCTCCTACTCCGTTAGTAATTATTCTGCCTCTACTATTGACCTTGCAGTCATGAAAAATTTTCATTTTAACTACACTATTTCCTCTCTTAATGAGCTTTCCTCAGATCATAATCCTGTAATTATTAAATTTAACCTTTCTTATCCTACTATCTCTGTTAACAGCAATGTTAGAACTTGTTGGACTAAATTTTCTTACTCAGCTCAAAAATTAATTTTAATTACTCAGCTCACAAACTTAACACTGCTGCTGAAATTGATGAAGCTACAGAAAATGTGACGAAAATAATTACTGATGCTTACAATGCTGCCTCGAAACAAATTAATACTAACAATAGTTATCTTCCTCCACACGTTAAAACCTTAATCACTAACCGTAATTGTGCACGTAAAACCTGGCAAATCTTTCGTGATCCACAAAGTAAGACTAATTATAACCACTTGCAGACTTTACTGAGAAGAGCTATTGCTCGATATAATTATGAAACTTGGGATAGAGACCTACAAAAAAGTAAACTCGAAGATGGTTCTTTCTGGTTTTGCCCCAGGACTTTTAAACGTAAAAGTTCTCACATTAGAACCCTAGGCTCTAACAATTCACTGGCCACCACTGACAGTCAAAAAGCTGAGGTTTTAGCTGACAGCCTTCAGGAACAGTTTCTGAGAACAACATTCATAATCATGATACAGAAAATCTCGCTGAGTCCACTATCACTAATTTTATTAATACTTGTCAAGTCTCTGAAATTCCTATCACTAAAGCATCTTTCATTATTAATTGTATTTCCTCACTGAAAATTAACAAAACTCCTGGCATAGATAAAATTACTAATAAAATGTTAAAAAACCTTCCTTTCAAAATAATACTTGAGATATGTAAAATTACTGATTCTATTCTTCATACTGGTTACTATCCTAAGTCTTGGAAAACAGCTAGAATTCTAACAATTCTTAAACCTGGAAAGGATCCTACTTCTCCTATTAATTACAGACCAATTTCTTTACTCTCTTCTATTAGTAAACAAATTGAAAATCTTATCCTGAACCTCCTTAGAAGTGAATCAAATCAAAAGAACTGTGGCGGCTTTGTAAAGGTTGCGTAGTGTTATTAAAATCCAGACGGCAAAATAAAAGACGATAATCAATTTTCACATTTACATCTTTATTCCATTTCTTCTAAAGCCAACTACGTAATACCAGCTACGTTCTGTTTTTATTCTAGCGGGGAAATTCCCTTTTCTAACAGTGAAAGTAGAAGTCGTTCAATGTGTATTCCATTTTCCATCAATAGGTGTCGCTACGATTCTGGTTTTCCGAAGGATTATTTTTCCATGCACATGGAGCTTCGCATTTATCAGGAAAACATTTTTCTCGAAAACGAAAATGGTAATAACAGTATTTGCCAGAAGGATTATAATAGCGATTGCGAAACTTACTTCGATGAGAAGAAGAGTATCGACATCTATGTCTTGATTGGGAACGAGAGTTCCTTGTGACACTCAGTTTTGCAAGTTTGTTATCCAAAGATGCAATTTGTTGTTGTAACTCAGTTATGGCATCTGATCCTGATGAAACATTATTGCTTACGCAGTAAAGTTCTTGTTTTGGTTTCATTTCAAGAATACGATCCGCCATTAATGCCAGTTTCTCAATTTCTTCATCACTAACTAGTAAAATATTCCGCACGAAGTCAGGCATTTTTTGTAGAAATAATGTTGTTAGCACTTTGTCAGAAATTCCATCAGTAGCCAGGTTTCTCATTTTTTGTAAAAGTTGACTGGGTTTAAGATCTCCCAAATCAAGTCCTGTAAGTAGTCTCTGAAGACGCTTATTTTCGCTTTCTTTAAAAGTATTCAGCAAACGTTCTTTTTTGCAGCGGTGTATTTTGTTCTAGCGGGGAAATTCCCTTTTTAACAGTGAAAGTAGAAGTCGTTCAATGTGTATTCCATTTTCCATCAATAGGTGTCGCTACAGAACCTTCTCATTCCACAGCAATTTGGATTTACCGAAAAACTTTCTACACTCATCAGCTCTACAATCTCACAGAAACTGTTGCTGGAGGATTTACCTGGAAATATGATACTGCTGCAATTTCTCTTGATGTGGCCAAGGCTTTTGATAGAGTCTGGGTTAATGGATTGATTTACAAACTCATTTCTTACAATTTGTCTCCTTATTTGATTCAAGTAATTCTTAACTATCTTTCAGACAGACACTTTGTTGTCGCAGTAGGGAATACCGATTCCTCAATTCGTGATATCCATGCTAGTGTGCCCCAGGGCTCTATTCTAGCTCCTTTCCTCTATAATATCTTTATCAACGATATTCCACAAAAGAACAATATCAAAATATAGTCTGTATGCTGACGACACTGCAATCTTAACGCAAGGCCGAAAAACTAGCACTATCCAGGAAAATTTTCAAAATTATATCATTGATTTTGAAAAAGGGCTCATTAACTGGAAGATAAAATTAAATGTAGACAAGACTGAAGCAGTTCTTTTCACTTGCAAAAAAATCCTATAACCCTCCTAATATTAAAATATATAATAATTATATCACCTGGTCTAAAGAAACTAAGTACTCAGGAATTATTCTTGACAGTAAACTCAACTACAGATTGCATATCTACAACCTTAGAAATAAATTCAATACTCAATTTAGAATTCTCTATCCTTTAGTCAATAGAAATTCAGCTTTACCTCTTAATCTCAAAATTTTTAATATATATCTCTTATCTTCGTCCAGTATTAGCTTATGCAAGCCCAGTTTGGGGTTCTCTTGCACGCACAAATTTTGAAATTGTTCAAAGGCTTGAGAACAAAACTCTTAGAATGTTAACGAATTCACCTTGGTACTTTCGTAATGACGATATTAGACGAGCTCTCTCGATTTCAAGTTTAAGGCAATTTGTTCACAAAATTTCTACTAAATTCTAAAATGAAATGCGAAACATCAATAATCCTGTTTTAAATATCCTACAAAATTACGATTATGATATTTCTTCCTAGGGCAAACATAGCAAAAGATCACGCACTGTTCTAAATATTTTAAATTAATTCCTTTACGTCCGACATTGACTGCCTAAATGGAAAAAAGTTCGCTTTTCTCCTAAGCTATTTTTTCTCTAATTTGACCATTGATGTTTTTTTTTTATTGTTATTATTATTCTATGCAAAAAATCCTATAACCCTCTAATATTAAAATATACAATAATTATATTACCTTTTTGTCATAAAGAAACTAAGTACTTAGTATTTATTCTTGATGAAAGTAAACTTAACTACAGACCGCATATCTACAACCTTAGAAATAAATTCAATACTCAATTTAGAATTCTCTATCCTTTAATCAATAGAAATTCAGCTTTACCTCTTAATCACAAAGTTCTAATATATCTATCTTATCTTCGTCCAGTATTAGCTTATGCAAGCCCAGTTTGGGGTTCTGTCGCACTTAATCACAAAGTAACAAATTTTGAAATTATTCAAAGGCTTGAGAACAAAACTCTCAGAATATTAACGAATTCACCCTGGTACTTTCGTAATGACGATATTAGACGAGCTCTCTCGACTCCAAGTTTAAGACAATTTATTCACAAAATTTCTATATAATGATATGCGGAACATCAATAACCTCGTTTTAAATATCCTACAAAATTACGATTATGAAATTTCTTAACGCAAACATAGCAAAAGACCTCGCACTGTTCTAAATATTTTAAATTAATTCCTTATAACTGCCTAGATGAAAAAGTTTGCTTCTGTTTTATTATTATTATTATTATTATTATTATTATTACATGCAACTGATTTAACCAACATCTACACTTTTGAAATTTTTTGTTATTTTTCATTTTTTAATTTTGTTAAATAAATAAATTTTTTTTAAAAAGGGCATTTAATTATCTATTTTTCTTATTAACTCAAAGGGCATGAGACCACCGCTATCTGTTTCAACATTTTACAGTGAAGGGATCTAGTGGCCGCTACGCGGCCAAGGATCTCCGTGTTAATCTACAATATTATTATACGGAGATCCTTGGCCGCGTAGCGACCACTAGCTCCTTCATTGCAAAAATGTTGAAACATAGCTCTCATGACCTTGAGTTAATAATGCATAGAATAATAATAATAATAAAAATGTAAAAAAAAAAAAAAAAGAATTATCAATGGTCAAATTAGGACAAAAAATAGCTTAGAAGAAGAAAGCGAATTTTTTCCATTTAGGCAGTTGTAAGGAATTAATTTAAAATATTTAGAACAGTGCGTGATCTTTTGCTATGTTTGCGGGAAAAATATCATAATTGTAATTTTGTAGGATATTTAAAACAGGATTATTGATGTTTCGCATATCATTATAGAATTTAGTAGAAATTTTGTGAACAAATTGCCTTAAACTTGGAATAGAGATCTCGTCTAATATCGTCATTACGAAAGTACCAAAGTGAATTCGTTAACATTCTAAGAGTTTTGTTCTCAAGCCTTTGAACAATTTCAAAATTTGTGCGTGCAACAGAACCCCAAACTGGGCTTGCATAAGCTAATACTGGACGAAGATAAGAGATATATATTAGAATTTTGAGATTAAGAGGTAAAGCTGAATTTCTATTGATTAAAGGATAGAGAATTCTAAATTGAGTATTGAATTTATTTCTAAGGTTGTAGATATGCAATCTGTAGTTGAGTTTACTATCAAGAATAATTCCTAAGCACTTAGTTTCTTTAGACCAGGTGATATAATTATTATATATTTGAATATTAGGAGGGTTATAGGATTTTTTGCAAGTGAAAAGAACTGCTTCAGTCTTGTCTACATTTAATTTTATCTTCCAGTTAATGAGTCATTTTTCTTAATCAATCATATAATTTTGGAAAATTTCCTGGATAGTGCTAGTTTTTCTTGCCTTGCGTTAAGATTGCAGTGTCGTCAGCATACAGACTAATTTTGATATTGTTCTTTTGTGGAATATCGTTGGTAAAGATATTATAGAGGAAAGGAGCTAGAATAGAGCCCTGAGGCACACCAGCATGAATATCACGAATTGAGAAATCAGTATTCCATACTGCGACAACAAAGTGTCTGTCTGAAAGATAGTTAAGAATTACTTCAATCAAAAAAGGAGACAAATTGTAAGAAATGAGTTTTAAATCAATCCATTAACCAGACTCTATCAAAAGCCTTGGCCACATCAAGAAAAATTGCAGCAGTTTCATATTTCCAGGTAAATCCTTCAGCATCAGTTTCTGTGAGATTGTAGAGCTGATGAGTTGTAGAAAGTTTTTCGGAAAATCCAAGTTGCTGTGGGATGAGAAGGTTCTTTTTGAATTCACTTATTTTTAAGGAGGTTCAGGATGACATTTTCAGTTAGTTTACTAATTGAAGAGAGTAAAGAAATTGGTCTGTAGTAAATAGGAGACGTATCTAGAGTTATTAATTTATTTCTGTCGTTATTTATTATATTTCTATAGCTGTTGAATTAGATTTTCTTGTGAGAATTTTAGCTTTCTGGGTTTCGATTGCAACAAAATAAAAAAAAAGAAATATATAAATAATTCAAAATAAACTACTCAGAATTGCCACTGATGCTCCCTGGTATGTACACAACTCCACAATAGACAATTACATAAATTATATACATATATATATATATATTATAATACTTAATTAGTTTATATTGCATATTCCTTCTTCCTTGCTGAATACAACTTGTTCTCTAATCTCCAATTACATTTTCTCAAATCATTTTCTCAATCAATTTTGAAAGAACGTTTCTTCTTTTGCAAGAGTGCCTGATGACTAATTGGCTGGAGGTCTGGCCTTTGGTACCACAGGCTTCAGATTCGAATCCTAACGGTGGCATTGATGGTTCGGTTTCAGTGGTTCGGAATTCACGTTAAAATGTAGGTCCCGGTCTGATTAGCTTAAAGTGTGCACAAAATGATCGCAGAGCGACAAACCAAACCAAACCTTTTCTACAAGAACGAATTCTACACCTGCTCCAAATTACGAGTTCCAATGGTTTCGATCTTCTATTTGAAAAAAAATTTGTTATTCTCTGCGGTGGCTGTTTTCTTGCATACTCTGACTTCCCCACGTCCAGCTCTCATTTCTGCTTGCCGCTCGTTCTATAATTGTGTACCATCAGCGACATTTTTCTCCTTTTTTTTTTAAAATCATTTTCATTTTATTAACTTTTTTTTTTTTTAATCTAAGCTTTAAATTTTTTTTATATTTACTTTTCAATTAATATTCCCCTCTATTTATTTTATTATTATTTTTTTCATTAAATCATTTGATTACTTTAATTTCTCCATCCCTGTAACTCTTTGAAATTTTCTTGTTAACCAATACCGAGCAGATGAACGCTTCGCTTTCAGGAACGCCTTTCATTTATATCCCACTTTGTGAGAATCAGAAAGAGAGGAAGGTCGAGGGAATACGCTTCGGCTGAGGTACGCTAATAAAATCTTTGTTGAAAATTGCGTGTAGCCATTTTTTTGGCGTTAATTGCGTGTGGAGTATAATCTGGAAGGTTTGTTGATAACTGATTATTAATTTGTGGGTTTTTTAATATAAAGTTTTTTTTTTTTTTTTTGCCGAGTTTTAAGATTACATCAATGTGTAGTTAAGTGAGATCAGTCCGTCTGAAATAATTACATGGCGTTAGAGATTTGAAATATTATTTGGTTTTGAAAGTCCTGCAGTTTCCTCATGTTGGTCATTAAAGAGTTTACCTAAATAGGAGACGCAAATAAAAGAATGGGTTTGATTACAAACTTGTACATGGTGAATTTGTTTCTAATCGAGAACTTGCTTCTTCAATTAGTTAATGATTTGAAAGTTTGATTTGCAATGTCGGCCTTACTAATAACGTGGTGAAGGTGATGAGTCAAAGGGAGTTTTTATTAATCCAAAATAAGCCCTAGGTACTTGTATTTTGTGACAACAGGCACTTGTTCGTTGAAAATAGTAATTAGTTAAATAGGGAGAAGAATTCTATTTTTATGAAAATAAGTACTACACATTTGTTTGCATTTAATTTGATTTTCCACAAGCAAAGCCAAGTTTGAAGTTTAGAGACAAAATCTTGAATTCTAGTCAGGGGAGAGTATATTCTTGGCAATGTTGTGAGATAATTACTAGATTTCGTGTACCGAAGCTGTGATGCGCTAATTCTTTGGCTTTGAGCAGCTGTTCGTTGGTAAAGAGATTTTCTAATTCCAAAGTGTTCGGGAATAAAGATGTTATTTTTATTACTACAGAAGTCGTTGATTTGGTTAACAATAACATGTTCATAGATTTTGCTTAGATTACTTAATAATGAGACTATCTGATGATTGCTAGGAAGTGACTGGTTAGAACCCGTGTTATGAATCAGAGAAATTAACGCAATTTTCCATGTATTCGAATAGTACGAGAGACTAAGAATAGTTTTTAGTATGACTATTAGCTACCAAATGAACTTTGGTGTCAGGGAGCTAATCATACTATTACTTTTCTTATCTATTCCTGCGGAGTTTTTTGGATCTAAAGTTTAAATGACTTTAATGATTTCATCATCGGTTATATTGCAAGTATAGTTTACATGAGAAGTATTAAAACATGTATTATTTCCTGACATTTAGTGGCCAAATGGCTAACGCTCTAGCCTTTGGTATCACAGGCTTCAGGTTCGAATCCGGGCGGTGGCATTTGTTAGTGGTTCGGAATCCCCTTTTAAATTGTAGGTCCTGGTCTGTTTATCCCTCATGTACACAAGATGACCGTAGAGAGACAAACTAAACCAATCTCTATCATTTAATGCCCGATTCAAAGAATTAATTCTGTTGCTCACTTAAAGAATATCGCCAAGTGAGTTTGGCTCAGTTCTTTATTTACCAATAAAGTATATTAGTGACGTTTATAAGGTTGCTTAGTTTGCGATACCATTGCAGCGTTTGATTGGAGGCTCATTGGGAGTAGTAAGAGATAGTTGATTTCATAGTGGCTACTATATACCTTTAATTTAAAATCAATTCAATTATATGAAAAATATAAACACCAAAAATACATTATTATAATAAAAGAGAAATAATTGATAGCAATCATCACTTCATTAAACAACTTTTAAATTTTTTTGCAAAATTAAAACAAAAACTGAAATTTTAAAAGGAAGTGGAAAATTTATTACGTAATTGTAATGATGTAAACAATGTCTCATGTGACTGTCTCATGGTTATGGTTTTACTTTGCATTCATTGTGATGTTTTCAAACGAGAACTAAGCTATCTTTTAAGTTATTTCATACTGTTGGACTGTGCTAATTACTAAAGGGAGCATAATGGATAGCAACTTAAAGTTTCGAAATAGGTTGAATAATGTTGTCTCCAGTACAATTCCAAACGAACGAACTCCACTATTGCAACCAGGAGATACTGGATTAGTATTACCAAATGAAGTATGAATTCACTTTTATAATGCCATTTCGATTAATTTTATTTGCTAAATATCGAATACTATTTTCCCTTCTGCATTTTTTTTTTTTTTTTTTTATTTATTTTCATATAACATAATGTCAAACAAGTAAATAGTTTCTTGTAAATAGTTAATAAAACCGGTAAAAAATCGCGAAATATCAGGTGATTCTATCTTTTATGTGGCCTGGACATTTCTAAATATACAATTAAATATAATTTAACCAATTGGACGAAATAAAATCATTAACAACCAGCAAAAATGCATAATTATAACTCAATCTAATCATTAAAGTTTTTGCTTGGAAACACATTTAATTGAGTAACCAATGACATAACTTTGATTTAGTGTTCACTACTGAATTGAATTTTTAGCATCTATATGAAATTTTTAAAATTTGTAGTGCTTTTTCTCCTCTCTGAACTATTATTCCTATATACTAGTTTACATGACTGTGTATTGACAAACACTGTATAAATTTGGAACTTAAAAAACTAGTGTAAAATTATCTTTCCATCTGAATATATAAAAAATGATTGCAAGAATCTTTATTTTGATAAAACCTGGTGCTGTAGAGACATTATAAAAAGTTATAAAGATTCTACCAGTATTCTAATAAGAAATCAGCTTAAATTATTCTTTACCATTTTCAAGATTTATTGTATGTGTGAGGGGCTAGCATCCATATTTTCTTTCTTTTTAACTTCAATTAACAGCAATGTCAAAAATGCCTCCAAACAATTGGACTTTGTTGTAATGGAAATGTACCTTATGCGTTTTGAATAACAATGAATTTTATCACTTTACAAGTGTTTATTAGAATAACCTGAAAATTTGAAACATTTCAGAGTAACATTTCTTGATATGTTGATTACATTATTGTCTGCTGTATAAGAAGAGTTTAAAATTCTTAAAATTACAATTTTCTTTCAGAATCATTTTTGTTTTTTTAAAAGTAAGAATAAATAATATATAATTATTCTTATTAAAAAACATTCTTACCAGCTATTGATAAAGTTTAATATTGTAGTAGTATTTTTAAAAGCAAAAAGAGTTAAAAATTATGAAGGAGTATAGAGTAATTTTTTTAGTAAAAAAACAAAAAAATTAATGATCTTAAAAACAATTATAAAATATGCATTGTTTGAAAATCAAAGATGAAAGTTATAAATAATTTAGAAAAAATAGATTTGGAATGTAAATGGAAATTTGGAGTTCTTATTATTTTATTATATCCCATAAACTTTCAATTTTTTTTGTTAACTTTGTACAATTCTTTTTGTCTAGAGAAATTCAATGATATCCTTTCTATTAGCTGGCTAATTAAGCATAAATAATTTTTAGTTAAAAAAATATTCATTATGAAACATTTTTTATTGGCAAATTTAAAAAAAGTTAGTAAATCAAAAATTCTGATATATCTATCATAATAAAGTATGAAACATTTTTGCAAATGAAAAAAATAATTATAAAAATATCTGTAAATCACTGAAAATTAATTTTTGGACAAAAAAACACAATTTAATTATCCTGTTTATTCTTTTTCATAATTAATCCAGGCCTCTGTAATAAAACAGGTGGAGAAGGTTACTATATTAAGAAATATAGCATAGCTATACTTTTTCTTTTTTTGCAAATTTCTAAAGCAGGTGTGGCTAACCCAAATGATCTTGTGGACCACTTTGGAAATGCATCATAACTCTGTGGGCCACATGTAAAATTATATATCCCATATTAGGTTTAGATCCACTATGGATATTTTTGGAGTGAAAAATTGAAACATAATGAACTATTATTTTTGGGCTTACTATTATTCTTCCATGTGAACATAGATAATATAATAATGATACGAAACCCACATTGTAATGAAATATATAACATTCAAAATGAGATATAAAAAATATATAATTACATATAAAAAAAAATGGAATCATTAAAACATATTTATTTTACTAGTGCGATATTTGTTTCTCCAGTCTTTCGGTTACCTTTTGCTGATCGATCTCAATTTGGGTATTTGCACGTTGTGATTGGTGTTGCAGGATAGCTTCCATTATTGAGCATGTTTTGTGTTTGTCAATTTCATTTTAGAAAAAAATGATTCGCAGGTGTAAGTTGAACGAAAAACGCTAACAACTTCAGCTAAGAGTCTGGTTTACTCTGCTATCACCAATCAACTGTGTGTATCTAAGAATGAACACTGCGTCACTGAGGTTACTTCAAGTGAAACATAGAACATGCTTTATAGATGTTCCAAGATACACGCTCATCACACAGGATACACACTTGCAGAATATAATTTAATTATTCTGAGAACTCATAACTGTTAACTTATAAAATAAATAAAACAGGCAATGTCTGCCATATATTCGTAAAAATATTATTTTAAAATCAAAGTTGATTTTTTTCTCATAATTTCGATGGTTAATTTTTGAGTATATGGAAATGCACACATAAAGTATTTTTAATACATTGTTTTTCGCTATTTTGTCCATTAGAAATTAAATATATTTTGTAAAAGTGTGATAAATCTTACAGGTTGGAAAAATATTCAAGGTTGGAAAAATATTTGGCCACCCTGTTCTAAAGCATAGTGGCAAACTGATGCTGATATCAATATATTTTAAAAACTGATTATGTGCTTCTTTACTTATAAATTTTGTTATCTATATGTAATTTTTTTCTTTTGTAGCAGAATAACAGCACAGATTCCTTACTGTTTTCTGATAGTCTTAACTCTATGGTGGACAGTACTCCATCCCGAAAGATATCTGTTGGAATGTCCAATTTGTTATCTCAAAAATATGAGGTATATAATTAATTTTTCTTTGTATTTAATAAAGCATTTTTATTTTAATCCTTAATTTTAACCGCAATTTATAATAAGAACAGAAATTATGAAGTTAATGATTCATCAATATTTTAGTGCTATCAAGTTTTTCTCTTAAGTGAACTTTTGCACAACAACAACAATAAAAAACCCTTTGATCTGACTTTTCAATTCACTTTTTTTCCTTCACGTTTATTCTTGCTATATGGTTGAGATCTTAAGCCAGCATAACAAATATCATTGTTTATTGGAGTAATATTAATAATTAGCATATTGTATATTTAAACTGTTAAAGATTAGTAATAAAATTTTCTGTAAAATTTATAAATAATTGTTTCTTTTAATAGCTTTTATATATATCATTAAATTTATTGTTATTAACATATAATTATTATCCTTACAATTATTTTGAAGGCTTTTCTGTAAAAATATGTTAATTATTATTTAATATCCATCGATTAAATTCAACGACTGTATTTATAAGATTTTAACACTTCATTAATATGACTCACAATAAGCAATCATATGTTCCCATAACATTTTTTCAGTGCTTTGAATAAACCATTGTACCATAATTAGCTTTGCATTAGTCTTGAGTGCTGACTGAAGATAAAATAAGTTTTGTTGTTTTGACAATTGATCATTATCTTCAATCAGTGACATAAATCGTGTTTTGAATGAGAGCCATTCAACATATAAAACCCAGATTTCTGAAAGTTACTTGATGGTAATTTTAATTTACAGTTGCCAGACAATAGACTGTTTAACATTTGTAATAGAATCTAGATTAAGAAGTTTTTGAAAGCATACTTTGCATGTTTCAAGATCAATCTGCTGTTTATCCAAGCTTGCTTCAAAATTTAGCAAATCAATATCCAATAGTACACACTAGCATTCATTGCTTTAATTTTCTGATTTACAACATAATTTTTTGTGAGACTTCTACTTTTGAAGAATGATCACATTATCTCTAGGCACTTTATTGTCTACTAATATTGTTTTGATTCTTATGAATTGTCCATGAATGTATCCTTGTTTCTGACAAAACACAGTTATTTGAGAGTATTTTGTTTCAATTTACATTAACAGTTCAATTTTTACCTCCAATTGTTGTTGACCACTTTGTCATACTATCTATCGACTAACTTCAAGGAATGTATTCACAAGAATTTGCAACACTTTAGTTATAAAAAATAACACTATTTATGCATGAACAAACACAATATAAAACAAATAATGTAAATCTTTTTTTTTTTAGTATACTTTTTATAAGTGAAATGAATAATTAGTGAATTTTTAATTATTTTGGATTGATTTTTAGTTTTGGACAGATTTTAATTATATTAATAAATACTATGTAATAACAATTAAGTTTTCTAACCAGACGATTTTATTTAATATGGCAATCTCTCCTAGGAGAAGGATTATGATTAGATGTTAATGTAAAGCAGACAAATTTGATGCAAGTTTAAATCGCGTGTGAATCTTTTACAAGATTTGTTTATCCATAAATTTTTTTTCAATATTAAAAAAATAGCATTGAAATTGAAAAATTTTGAAATTAAACCTTCAAATATTTTTCATTTTTATATAAAATGTAAATTAAATTTGCTTGTTATAGGCCTTAAAAATATTTTTTTGATTATTATAATTTAATTTCTATTCATTTATTTTTAATTGCTGTATTTTAAATGTTCCCTTTTTTTCTCCTTTATTAGAGTCTTGACTATGATATTTGTGAAAACACATTATTTGCAGCTGAACAGGTACAAGCACAATCAAAGGTATTTTCAATTAAAATTTTTTTTTTTTATTTGCATGTGAATGTGATTTATTTCTTTACATTTAAAATAATTTATACTATATTGAAACTCACTAAACAATACTTTAATTTTATGAAATTACATTTATTAATGCCAACTTTTTATTACTTAATTTTTGTGTTATAAAACTTGGTAAATTTAATGTTAATTTATTTACATTATTAGATAAATATATGTTCAATGTATCACTCATTTATAAAAATACTTTCATTTTAGTATGTACATGAATTTATTTATCATTGGGAAACATGTCTATTTGATGTTTGATATAGTTTAATTAAAAATATAAAATCTTCTATAAATACTTACTTTTTATGATTGTTATTTTTATGACTGTAATTTCTCTGTGATGCAAATGAATTAACTTATTTCATTTCTTGTATGGTTATTAAAAAATGTTTTTTATATATATAATACAAAATTGATAAGAAAAATAAAAATCTTAATTTTGTTAAATAATGTAGCCATAATTAATGAAATAAAATGGCTGTATCCCACACTAAGAAGAAAGATTTTTAAAAAAACTTTTAATCATTAATATCAAAGGGAAATAGAAAAGTAAATGTATAAAATCTTTAAAGAGATTATTGATTTTAAATTTTAGGGAAGAGAAATATTCAGGAACTTCTTTTTATTATAAATTTAGTACTGGTTAGTTTCCTTTCTAGAAACAATTTTTCCATTTAATATTTCATTATAGGTCTTTTTTTTTTTTTTTTTTTTTTTTTTTTCCTTTCTATCATTCATAGTATTAATACTGATGATATCTAGTATTGAATTTCATTAATTGTATAGTTTTAATATAAGATTTAAACTTTATTCTTTACTTATAGTTAATAACAGAGGACAGCAAAGGATGCCTTCCTTATCTTCAATGCATAAATGTAAGTTATTTTATTATTTAAAAAAAAAAAAAAAAAATGTTTTAAAATAAATTATGATAAATGTCCTCATTTTTTATAGACTACTACAAGGCTGGCGATAATGCGTTGGTTTATAATATGTATGATTGGAATACTTACTGCAGCAGTGGCTGTTCTTATCACAATAGCAATTGAAGAAATATCAAAATATAAATTTGCATTTTTAAAAAGTTGTATCCTTTTCATCGGTCATATTATATAGTTAGGATAATCTTATTTCAAAACTTTTATCCTTGAATGACCTTTGTTCTTAAAATCCTTATTACTTAACTAATTCTTAAATATATAAATATTTTTGCACTTGCCATAATATGTATGTATGTAAGACTTTAACTTTCATATTCATGTAATATAAAATACTGTATATTTTCATGTATAAGCCAAGAATTTGTAGAACTTTTTATAACTCAAGTTCTGGAGTTGGTTTAGTGGCTAGCGCTTTGGCACTTTCGATTCCACAGATTTTGGGTTTGAGTCCCATCAGGGCCATGCATGTTTGCAATGGTTCGGACTCCACTTTAAACTGTAGGCCCTGGTCTGTGTAGCCCTCATGTGCACAAGATGACTGTAGAGCAACAAACCAATCTGGAGTTGGCTTATGTATGTTAATTTCGTGAAAACATAGTACTTTTCCGTTAGACAAGCCCAAGTACTAAATCGCCAAATATCCCTAAATAAAGCAAATTTTTATTTCTGTAGTTTATATTTCTTAAGCTTATAGGAAAAAAAGGAATTACTATTTTGTTGCATCATTGCTGATGTTTGGTGAAATTTGTGCCATTCTAAGAGAAAAGTACACCAGAAATAATAACACAATACTGTAAATATTGAATGTTACTGGAATTTTTTTTTTTTATTTTGGCTTATACATGGGAATTGAACTTTGGCAAGCTTTTTGAAGAAAAACACTCTTGGTTTATAGCAAATCAGTTTATATTTGTAAACATACAGTATGCATTATTTGGGATTTTAATAGAGTGTAAAAATGTTTGTTGAAAATTGTTTTTAAATATTTCTTTTGGAATGATAGTTTAATGTTTCCGGGCTTTACCTCAGAATTTTCCTTCATTTTATTCTCTGCATAATGTTTTTTTTTATTAATCCTTCTGATAACTTTGAAATAATTATTAGTGCAATCCAACTTTTTTTGGTTTTTCTTAATTTATGGAAAAAAATACATTAATACATATGCATTTATTGATTTACATACTGTTAATCATCTCGATTTTAAATATCTGGGAAGAGAATAATTGAGAAACTTTTTTTCATAAATTTTTCTGGTTGGTTGAATTGTTGTTTTTAATGTGTGGTCAAAATATTTTTGTTTCTAGAAACAGCTTTTTAATCTAACAATATCTATCAAAAAATTATGAAATTTATGAAACTATTATTTAATTACTTCATTAAAATTCTTATTCGCCTTAATTATACTACCAGGTGTTGATGAATGTAAAGATAACAAATGTCTATACAAAACTTATTATTTCTGGCTACTGTTTTCAGCAATTCCTGTTGCTTTTGGATCATTTCTAGTTGTTTGTGTTGCAGTAAGTATTTCACTTTTCAGTTATTATTTTTTTAAACATATTTGGATATTGTAAGACAAAAGATGGGATTCTATCCTTTTAATAAATTTATAATAAAATATTTAAAATAAAAGTGTTTAAGAATACTTGATGTTAATTGAAACCATCTATTTTCTTATATGAATGTTTGCAATATATTATTGTATTACTGAATTATGATAGTATACATGAAATTACCAAGAAAAATAAATTGTTTCTCAAATAATTAATGTTTTATTTAAATTTAGTTTTCATATTGACTTTGAATTATCCTGGAAAATAATGCATTTGGTTATTATTTGTGGCTAGAGATAGCATTATTATTGCTGTATCTCATTTTTTTTTTTTTAAATATAGTTGAATCACTGATTTTATTTTACATTTAAATATATTCTGAGAAAGGTGTTAATGATCACCATCTTATAGATAAAACAGTACCTTATTGATAAAATAGCTAGGTTAAGAACCTATGATTTATTAGGTTATTTTGCATGTTATTTTGACAGTGATAATCTCAATTTTCCTGAAACAATTTCTTCTTTATATGTGTCTTATTTTTTTAACTTTATTTTTTAAAGATCGTCAAATGAACAACTAAACAGCACTATTTTATATTTTAAATTCACTTAATACTATTTATTAAAGCATTTGGTAAACTATAAATATAATTACTTAATTTTTATTAGCAATAGAAAATGACATTTTAATATAATGTTCATGAATTTATAAAATGAATGAAGGATAACTGTAGATGAAGAAGTACTAAAAATGTAACTGAAGTACTGAAATGTAACTAATTTAAGCAATATGTTATATTACTAAGTCATCATTTGTGTGTTTAAATTTTTCTTTCTTATTTAGCCTGTTGCTGCTGGAAGTGGAATTCCTGTCATTAAATGTTACTTGAATGGTGTGAAAGTTCCAGAAGTTGTCAGGTTAAAAACGCTGATTGTTAAAGCTGTGGGCGTTGTGACTTCTGTACTTGGAGGCCTTGCTGTAGGAAAGGTAATACATTTAAATATTGTCAAAAAAGTATTTTATATTTGAAAAGTCTTACATATTTATTTTTTCTGTTTATGACAAGTTTAGTTGTTAATAGAGGATAACTTATCTATTTTTGTTCTTATTTATTCTATTGTTTTCTATATAAAAGTTTGTCCAACTAAATATATATATTACTGTTTTAGCAGTCTTTTTTTCTTAATTAATATTTGCCACTTTTTACAGTTTTGCAAGAGTTCATTATGTGATTCTAGATATATTTTATGTAATTTCTTTACTGTCACCATATTTGTAAGTTTTGCAATTTTTACACATTTGAAGCTTTCTTAATTGATTAAGAATTTTTATATACTGTATATATGATAGTGCTCAAAATTGGCCAGTTATATTATCTTTAGAATCCATATTTCAGGAAAGAATATTTGGAAAAACATTTTTTTTTTTTGTTTTATAGAATAATTTTTCTTTCATTGAAAGAACAAATTTATTTATTTTTTATTTGAAAGAGTTATTGAACTGATCTGCATGTACTCGAACTTCTATGAATTGCCGTAACATGTCATCAACTAAATATTCGACAGCTCATTGCGAAGATGGATGACATTCTAAAACTATTCGCCTGTAAATCTTAACTTAAAAAAAAAAAAATTTTTTTTTTTTTAAAAATCGTTTGATAGAATCAAAAATTTTTTTAAATGACATTTCAATTTTTTGTTTTTGATTAACTTTATAACTAAAAATGAAATAAAAATTACTTTTTAGACAATATCATTTTTCAGTCAATCATCATATTTCATCTATACATTATATTTGCATAAAAGCCACATCACTCACCTGTGAAAACCTCATGCCACTCATGGTGCACTCTATAGCTATGATTTACCTTGTTTCATGTTAGTGGTATTTATTATTGAATGAATAGAATCATATACTGATGATTAGAAATTTAAGAAGTTTTCACTCTACTTTTTTATTATTTTGTAATAGGCATCTAATAATATTCGTATACTGTGTTTGGAATATTTGAAATTTTTTTGTATAAGTTTCAGATAAATAATTTTATTTCAACTTGCAATTTTTTAGTTGACTCAATTTTTATATTTAATGCAATGAAGAGTGTATATTTCTAGGAAGGACCAATGATTCATTGTGGTGCTGTTATTGCTGCTGGAATATCACAAGGAAAGAGTACCACTTTACGTAAAAAAATTGCAAGGTATTGCATTTAATAAATTTTTAATTATAATTATAAAAAAACATAGTTAAAATATTAAATTTATAGTAATTATATAATAAAGAATGTGTAAGTTGGTAATTTTTACAGATAAATGTTAAAAATGCAAATTAATAGCTTTGTTCTTCTAATATTTAAAATGAAATATATTCTACAAAACTCTGACTTATTAATTTCTATATTTATGAACCTTTTACGGAAAGTATACCAGTTTACTTCCAAAAAACAGAATGTAATTAAAATTTGTACTTGTAGATAACAAATTCAAGCACAAGAAGCAGCAGTGCACAGATGAATAGCTGATAGAGAACAAAGATAAATACACCCATGTTCATTGTACAAAAGCAAAAACTTGACCATGTTTGCTTAAGCATTACCTTTAAGACCTAAAATTTTTTTATATTTGAATTTTACTTTTTTAAAAAAATTTTTAGTAGACATTGACTCCAATTATACTAAAAATTATTAAGATAATCTATGCACCCCTTTCTCCCCCAGTCATTGGGGAAAAGTGATGTAATTTTAAGAAAGTGATGTAGAATTTTCTTCATTTTCAATACTCATTTGGATCCAAAGTTTCTCATATTTTAGAAAATTTCCTTGTTTTCTATTTGTTTTATTAAACTAATATTGTACAAAAATTTATACAAAATGTGTAAATAATTTACAGAGATTGCCATTTCGGTCATATTTATAATCTTGCATAAAATTTACGATTATGAAATGATTTTTGGAGTGGAAAAAAAACATTCAAAGTAACAAATAACTATAAGAAAATTTAAATAAATCTACATTTTTATGATTGTATTTTATAGATATTTGAAGAATTTAGAGAAGATCATGAAAAAAGAGATTTTGTATCTGCAGGGGCTGCTGCTGGTGTTGCAGCTGCTTTTGGTGCCCTGTTGGTAAGTACTATTGGCAAAAGTTGCTAAATAATTTTTTAACTAATTTTATAGAATTAAATGCTTAAACTTAAGTAACTTAAAAAATGAATCTTTGGATTCATTTCTAACTGCTTCTATATAAAATCAAAGGTAATTTCATACATTATTTTAAATGAAATGATTTTTTATAGATTCCTTCTAGAATTGATCAACTGTACATATATTTTAGAAACTCAGTAAATTTTGTAAAACAATAAAGTATTCAGAATTAAGAGAATTTTTATTAATGTGATATATTATGCTTGAGAAATGAGTTTAATTCTTTATATAATCGTCATCAGTGTCACAACAGCCCCATGATGGGCCATGGCTGTTTGCCTACCGGCAGATTTCAAGACAGGAGATAGTTTCTTCTTTTTACAGGGTAGGGTTGTCAGCCCTATGCCCAACACTGTATTGTCATATTAGACTGGAACCTTTGGTTTAAAGTGGATTCTGAACCACTACAAACAGCCATGGCACCGCTGGGACTCGAACCTGAAAACCTATGGCCCTGATCTGTAGAGTGCTAATCATTCGGCCACCAGGCTTCTGATTTTTTATATAAATTTGAAATTTAATTTGCAATAACTAATAAACACAATTTCTGTGTTACCCATGATTTAAAAGTTGATTATTTAACTGTTTAATTGTATTAATTATGATTTATATGTATTTTTAAAACTATGTTTCATAGTTTTGAAATTATTTAATTATTTTAATTTTATTATTGAAAAATAACTTTTTAGAAAATTGTCGAATTTCTAAAGTCTAACATAAATAATTCTTCTTGACATATTTTGTAATTATCAAACTTATTATTTTGTAGATTATTTTCAAAAGAGTTTAACAAACTCTTTTGAAAATTGGAATCTAATTTTATTTTTAAAAACATCATTAAAAAGTATTTTGTGTTTTGTTTTGTCATTTATTGCATTATTTTTATAATTTCTGCATTATGTATTAAATTATTTTTAAAATCATCACATTGTTAATTATTCATTAAATCATCGTTGAAATATCAGTTATAAATTGAACAAAATCCAACATACAAGTGAATGTACTAGGTAATAAAAAAATTTCAGGGATCACTTTTGATGCTAACTGCCATTATAAATTTAAATATTTTATTTTTAGTAGTGGTTTAGTCAAATATATTTAAAACAGTTAGTTTTTATGACTTTCATTTTAATTAAAGTCATGCCTTTAAAGAAATTTGATAAAACTAATTATTCAAATTCAAGCTTTTAGAACTTTGGTAGAGCCACAGAATGACTTAAATTGCTTTTTAAAAAGGGGAATATCAATATCTTACAGTCATATGTGTAGAATTAAGAACCTAAAATTTGAATTGGGGAAAAAAAACTGGATAGGAAATCATAATTGAAGATTAAAGATGTAAACTGACAAAACCTATTTTACAATACCTAAATAAGATGGTCTTTAAAGTCCTCCAAGCCAAAAGTCCACAGTCAAAAATTTAAATGCAGGTCAAAAAGTCATAAGCTATAATTTAAAACACAGTTTAAAGAAGAAAAATGCATGAAAAAACCCAAGTGACATTGTCTAAGTGTAAAAACTATACAAGGCAGCATACCTAACCTTTTATAAACTTCTTTGAAGGAGAGATGGCTAAAAATAGTGACAGCTTATAAGGTCTAAATCTTTCTCACAGATACAAGCCAAAAAGTCTAAAGTGCAATACTTATGTAGAGGTCAAAACCGGCAAAGTTACTTCTTTCAACTTCGAAAGCCCATCTGAAAGGCGTCATAGTCTGGATGTATATCTGCAGATGGAATCACTAAACCTTGCTTTATGTAATTAGGAACTAATATCAATTAAAAAAATACTGCATTTAAAATTTATTTTTTTAAAAGATGATTTTGTCATAATATATTTTTCATCAAGACTTGTCACCTTCACATATTGTTAAAAGTATGTGAAAATTCTAAATGAAGAGAAAGTGCAATTCCTAAAACTTTATCAGTGGATGGTAAACAGTCCTGATCTTGCACCATATGATTTTTTTTTTGTGAGAAACTAAAGAAAAGAAAAGAAAAGTTTCAATTCTGAGAGAACTTAAAAAAAAATGATGAAAACCCCTAAAATAAATCATTCTACATGCATTGAAATCATGGGCAAAGTGATGTAGACAACTCTATGCCAAAGATTGTCATATTGAGAAACATTGTAATTTTTGTGAAAGAGAGTTTTTGTAAAAATATTGTGTTAAAGAATATGTATGCATCAAAAGTGATCTTAATTTTTTTTGTTACTTGAATATATTTTTAAAATTGAAAATAAATGTTTTCTTTCAATTAAATCATTATTATTATTTTTTTTACAAATGGCAAAAATTATATTTGTTTAGGTGGAGTACTTTTCAGTTTAGAAGAAGGTGCTAGCTTTTGGAATCAATCTCTAACTTGGCGCATTGTAAGTTTTTTAATTGAGATGACCGATTTAGGTTTTTATTATTTTTTAAAATATATTTCTATGAAATTATAAATTTGACTAATAATTAATTATATACTTATTTTTATCTCTATGAAAAGTATGATATATATTTGCATCTGCAGAAATGAATTAAATAATTGAAATTAATAGAAACTTCAAATAATTGTCACTTCCTCGCTTTTACATGTAGCAATTATGCTGCAAAAATTACTAATTTTTGCTAGACAGCTAATTTTTATACTTATCTGTATATTAAAACACAGTAAAAACTTATAAAAGTAAAGCACAGAAGTAGTTCAGAGCATGTTTTGAATATGTTGCTATGCAGTGTAGTTCTTTCTTAGGTATCTGATGAAAAAACAAGTTGTTTCTTCAAAATTACATCAAAGCAATGAAAATTACACAAATTTTTTTTTCTGATGAACTGAAAGTAAAAGAAGCTATTAAAAAACTGAAATCTTAACTGAAAGCTAAAGATTACTTATCTATTACAAAGCATCTTAACTTAAAAGTTATATGTTCTATTCTGCATGATCTTTTCTTTTTTTCAATGCACCCCATACTTATAATTTGTGTTGCAAAGATCTGCTGGCTTTTTTTTTCACGATTTTTAAACATTATTTTGGTTTGTTATCCTTGTGTATTATGAAGGAAATACCTTTTTAACTATCTTAAGAGTAACTAGTCCACATTTATATTGATGAGGAAACACACTTGAGGAAAAAACAAAACAGGATGACTTAATTAGTGCATGATGCTTGTCTACTAATTTAAATTAAATTAGTTTAAGGAAGTGGATTTAACTTGTAATCTCTTTTAAAGAATCATAATATAACTTTCAGTAACTCTTTAATTGCCTAGTTACAGCATAATATTGAACACATGAAAATAGTAGCAATAGTAAAATCATGTTCTGGAAATTTTTATATATATTTGCTTAGCTATTAAAAGTTTACATAATTGGAGTTGTATATGATTGAAGTGAATTATTATTTTTTATATTGTATGCATTAAATTACTTTTATATTAATGTTCAGTATATATATATATATATATATATATGTATATATAATAAAAATAATTTTAAAAAATAGAGAGAAAATGTGGAAATACATAAATTTTCAGCATTTAAATAAAAATTATAAATCAAGGAATTAAAAAAATTGTTTTAATAATGCAAGATTAAAAATTTTTTTATGTTTGTATTTAAGATCTTAATGTATTTTTCTGTGGTCTTTATAGTTCTTTTGCTCAATGGTTTCATATTTTACACTGAATTCAGCATTGAGTGAATATCATGGGCATCCTGGGCAGTTATCGTATCCTGGTTTGGTCAACTTTGGTAGATTTGAAGTAATTATTATTTTTATCTTGTGTTTATTTTTATAATAGAAATTTATAATTAATTAAAACTTCTAAATTAATTTAAGAATAAAATATTAAGTAATGCATAATTTAATAAGCTAAATTTTTTTTTACATAAATTCATTTTAATTAAAAATAATATGCTTGTATATTTCAAAATTATGTTAACAAAACTTTTTAGATATAATAGTACAATTTATTATTTTTGTAGAACTTGGACTACACCTTTAAAGAACTTCCTATTTATATAATAATGGGTGTCATTGGCAAGTATTATATATTTGAAATTTTCAGTATGTAAGAAATTTAAAATTCATTGTTTGATTATAATTAATAAGTTTTATTAGACAAGTTTCTTTTCTTTCTCTATGGAGTGTCATGTTGTATCTGCTTGCTATTATTTAAAAATGTTCAATTAAATTTAAGGAAAACTAAAATCATCATCAATTTCAGATATTAATTTGTATGTCATTTAATATTAAATTATTATACTCAATACTTAATTCTTATGGAATATTGAAAAAATAATCAAAATAAAAAGTTTAACACCATTTTTTAAAGTAAGATTTTGGAAAATATTTGAGATAAAACACAAGTATCCATTTACAAATGATTTTTATTTTCTTCATATTTTTATTAATTTATTTTTTTCTTCAGTGGAAACAAGAAAAAAAAAAAAAATTGCTGCCTAGTAAAGCAGATTTGTTCTTTCTTATCATATTTATTATTTCTTTATATTTATGCATACATTATTTTTACATATTTTAGGTGGTTTGCTTGGAGCTCTGTATAATCATATGAATTATATACTCACAGTTTTTCGGATGAGGTACGTACATTTTAATAGAACTATTAATTAAATAATGAAACATTAAAATTTTTTTTGTTTATAATAGTTTTCCTTTATAGGTATGTAAAGCATTCTATTGCACGCATAGTGGAAGCAGTTATGGTAAGCGTGGTGGGAGTTACAATTGCATATATTTCAACATTCATTCATGACTGTTGTCCTTATGAGAGTTCAGATGTGAAATATCCTGTACAAGTAAGTTTATCATATTTTTAGTGTTTATTATATTAGCATTGCAATAGTTCATTTTCATTAAATTAGTTTGTATTACTTTTATATTGAATTTATTGATTACCCATAAGATAAATATTTGTCTTTTAATGATAATACATGTGCCTTGAAAAGATTGATACTCACAATTAAAAGCATAAAAATAAAATTAACAGATATGATTTAAATGATGGATTATAAATAACATTAATATAGCAAACTGTAATAATCTAATGTATTACATTAAAAAAAAAAAAAGGGGGGCCTGAATGGCCAGTGGCTAGCGCTTTGGTGCTCGGTACCACAGGTTTCGGGTTCGAGTCCCTGCTGTGCCATGGATGTTTGTAGTGGTTCGGAATCCACTTTAAACTGTAGGTCCCGGTCCTAATAGGATCGTAGAGCGTTGCGGGAGCACTGTTACTCTGCGTCCGTATCTTCAAGTTACGCGCGCCCCCTGGGTAATGCAAAGTGAGTAACGTTTGTGCAGCGCTTGCCTTAAGGCATTCAAGATCAAGCTGTCTAAGTGTTTGCCAGCTGCATTGGAACAACAAAAAAAAAAAAAACCTCAACGGTGAATTTTAAATTATATAAAAACTAATTTTGAATTTTACATAAACAATTATCTCATAATTCACATTTATTTATTTAATGACACCTATTTTTATATAACACTTTAGTTTGGTATATAAATGGATTTCTTTGTTTGTAGTGTTCCCTTAAGTGCATTTAATCATGTGCATTGAAAATATAGAATTTATCAAATATGTTCTTATTTCTCAACAAAACTTTTTAAACTGAAGCATGTTGTTTTCTGAAGTTGATCTACATGTTGTTTACTATGAGAAATTATATTTGCCAACACTATATAAAAATGAAACTATGCTAAAATGTATGCAGTATATCTTTTGTTTCATGTTTTATTTTAAACCTTTATTTTTCCCACTGTCTTTTCACTTTTAAAGAATGCAATTGATTTTTTTTTCAAACTTTAGCATTTATTATTTAAATTTATATATATTTTTTTACCATTTCTTGCTTGATTGAAACAAATTAAAAACTATCTTTGGCATTTAGTTAATTAGTGCTAAAATATTCTGGCATTGTTCTGAAACCTATTTAATATATTATTGTTTGTAATTAATTTACATTTTGAAAATTGGTTAAACTATGCATATTACAGCTTGATTGTGAAAATGGACAATATAGCACATTTTGGTCTATTTGGTTTCAAACTCCAGAAGCTTGCCTCAGGAGCTTACTTCATGATTCTGAAAGTAAACAAAAAAATTATTCATTGCTTTTCTAAGTTAATTTACAAATTTGCTTACTTTTCTGCTATTATTTATTTCTTATGTATATTTTGAACATAAAACATATGCTCTCTATATTTGAATGAAAGGGAAGTTTTACTTCTTGTATTGATTATTTTTTACAATTAGTTGTTAAAAATATTCGAAACCTTTGCATCTATTTAATTTTCTGAAATTTTTTTATAGATTGTATACATCAGCATTATTTAGTTTGTAGTCATTGAATATTAATTTTTTTATTGCCAATTCACTTATTGTAGGATTCTAAAAGTAATAAGGAGTGTATTGATAGTTGAAAAGAAGAATTTAAATATAATTCATCTAAAAATGCAATATCTCTCTCTCTCTACTTGTATTAACTATGTATTTTAGGCTAATACTGCTCATATGGCAATATTTTCCATGTTGTACCTCTAAATCCTTACTGCTAGAAGTCAATAAGCCAATAATTTTTTAATTTTATCAATGTACCTCAGGTAATTTCAAATGGCAGTTACATAACTAGTTTTTCTACAACCAAAACCAATCTTTTGTTGTTAAGAATATATATTTTTATATAATCTAACCAATTTACTTTCTTTAGTCACAATAAAATTTATTAACAGGTTACAAAATTTAATGTTAAATTTTATATAGGAATCTCATTAAACAATTTCAGAAATAAAATTCCAGAAATATATGAACAGTTAAACATAAAATTTAGGAATAATAAAAAATATAAGTTTTATTAGAATTTTTATTTTACTTTTTATTATTTGCTTTTATTATAAAATTCCCCTGAGATGTATTATAATAATTTATTATTATTGGACAATTTTTTAATTCATTTAATGTAAAGTTCATATTATTGTTTTGCCAAAGTAAGTTTAGATTTAAGTTATATCTAAATATCTTTTTCTGAAGGTACCTGGAGTGTCCATATTCTTATTATATTCTTTTTTGCCTACCTATTTCTGGGTTGTTGGACTTACGGTTTAAGTATATCAAGTGGACTCTTCATACCCACCTTAATGATTGGTGCGGCATGGGGACGATTGTTTGGTGTAGCTGTTTCAAATCTCACTATGTATATGGGTTTTGGCACTGTAAGTTTCTTTCGTTTATTCTATTTCTAGCATTAACTCTTTTTTTTTATTAATTTTGATTGTATTCATGTTATCTCACATGGGGAGAAAATTAGTGGTATTAGTGTACATAATATTTTTTTTTTGTATGGTTATATTTTAACTTAAAAATTTTAAAATAAAAAATACAAACTGATATCTGAGACGTGTTATAAATGTAGTTTATTGACAGCGTGTGTTAGTTGTTTTAATTTTTAAGATTCTTCTGTTATGTACTTTGATAAATGTTCAAATTGCAGTTTAGTTATTAAGTGTATTAAAATTTAATGCTTTTAATATTAGAAATATCAATGTTAAAATGTTATGTTTTAGTTAAATGCTTTTAATATTATTGTTAAAATGTTATGTTTTTAAATTAAATGTTTTTAATATATATTTAATGTAAATCACATGATTTAAGTTTTTATATGGAATACTTCTCCTTTTCTAAAATTTCATAAAAGGTAAAAGGTATTATAATAATAACATCTAATATTAAAGGTAATATTATATAAAAGTATAAAGCAAAGTTAAACATAAATTCTAGAATTATATGCTAATGGCTTAAGCACTATTTCATTTAAATATTAATTTAACATCCTTAATGTTTAAAATTGTTTCTAATTTGTTAAAGAAATTTTTAACATTTAATGTTTTAATTTTTTTCTGTGATTATTTTTCTCTCAATCTTTAAAATCTCATTTTCTTTTTATATATTTTTATTTTAATGGATTAAAAAAAAAAATATATATATAGAATTTTCTCAAATTTAGAAACATTTTTTGTTTCATTAAATTTTTTTTCAATGTTTAAGATTTCTCACATATGCATATAAAAGTAATTCTTTCTATGTCTCTTTCAGGATTCTCTATGTTATTCCAAGTTTGCAATCGTTGGAGCTGCTGCAATGCTAGGAGGAGTAATTAGAATGACAATAAGCTTGACTGTTATTTTAATGGAAGCTCTTGGAAATATAACTTTTGGCTTACCATTGATGTTATCAGTAATGACAGCAAAATGGGTAGCGGATATTTTTAATGAAGTGAGTGATCACAAAATATGCATTTTTTTTCTGGTTACTTGCATCTTTACCATCAACTGTTTATAACAAGTAAAAAAATCCACTTAGAAGCAATATGAATTGATACCAATAATAGGTTATATTTAACAGTTGGATAATTTATGACTACATAATTGTAAAATGGCGAGAAATAACATCTTTTAAAAAAGGACATTGTTTGAGGGCTGTAAAGTTACATTTGTGTTGCAGATATTTTTAAGTGCTGAAGTAGCAGGTATTTTTAAGTATATAAAATTTTTTTTTTTTTATCTGTTGAATCCACTACATGTATTTATTGATTATTTAACTAAATGAAGGGTGATCTATTCCTTCTGTTGATTAATGATTAATTCAAGCTTAGGGAAATTTTTAAAATATGTACCAATTTTACTGTAAGAAAGGAGCTTATTGAGCTGTTTTCTTTTTTTGTATAATTTAGTAATTTGTTTCATATAAAATTTTGTTTGAACTCGCTGCTTTTTTTATTTCTATTTAATTTACTGTTAAAATCTGTTTAATTTGACCATTTTTGGGGATTCAAAGTTGTATTTATTTCATTTTTCAAAATTTAATGTCATGTCTGTCATTAAAATATCTGATTTCTTATAATAATTCCTTACTTGTCTACCATCCTATACCAGTTGCCTATGATTTATTGATTAGTATGCACTACTGTGTGCAAAAGTAAAAATAAATAAGGAAATAAAATTAAAAAAATAATTAAAATAACTAATTGACTTAAGTAAAAATAATGTGAGCTGTTCTTATTATGCATTATTGCTTTAAAGCTAAACTTATATAATAAGAAAAAAAAAAACTATTCACATTTAGTACATTTTGTTGTTTTATTAATTATAATGACTTACTTTACAGTAATTTTTTGTATTGATGAGGTTGCATATTTTAAATTTTAGTTAATTTTTCTATTCTTAAATTTTATATTAATTAAATTTTAAATATTTATATTATTAAAATCTTATAAATTATTTAGTAATGAGAAAGAAGAACATTTTATGCAATTATTTTGTCTCTTTAAACATGAATTAGTTTTATAACTATTAGCTTAGTCAATATCAGATTTTGTTTTTGTTTTGTTGCTCAAGTGAACAATTTTATTATGAAACACTGTTCATTAGGGCATTTTCTTCCTATATTGTATAATTGCAAATATCTTTAATTTCATTATGTAATTGATTATTGTAATGCATTGGGATATTGGTTAAAAATTTATTGATATGTAATTTTTTTTTTTTAAATAATTTTTTTGTTGTTGTTTTATATATGGATTTTTACTTTTTATTTATTCTTTTGTTTATAGGGTCTGTATGATTGCCATATTCAGTTAGCCAGTGTACCTTTCTTGGAATGGGAACCACCTCATTTCTCATATACTATTTTTGCTAAGTAAGTGAAGCATTTGACAATTTTATTTCACATATGAATTTTTTAAAATATTAATAACTTTTATTTTTAATATAATTTTTGTTAATTACAATCATATATCAAACATAGAAAACTGAAACTGACTTCACATCTTTTTGTGAAATGTGTGTATGTGTTAACTATTATTTAATACTTTATTTGATAATTTTAAACATATTTGTTATTTATTAATTTCAGTGAAATAATGAGTTATCCTGTGGTGTGCTTAAAGTGTATAGAAAAAGTTGGTTTCATTGAACATATACTTAAAACTGAAACACACAATGGTTTCCCTGTAGTTGAAATAAAAGAGGTAATGTACAGAAATATTACATCTGAAATAAATTTATTATTTATAACTACTAATGGAGCATTTATTTTTACTACAGCAATGAAGGCTTAAAATGTTCCTTTATGCCCTTCTCCCTGCTTTCTCTTTTACCTTATTTATACAAAATACAAATAAAAAATAAAAAAAATACTCTTACAAAAACTATAACATTTGCTTCCTTTTATATTTCAGTTATTTATGCTGTAAAATATTAAACAAATTTACTTCTTTTTTTGTGTAATTTGAAACACAACAGTTTTAAAATTTAATTTTTAAACACTTATTAATATGTACTAAAACAACAATTTTTATTTATCCATAATTACTTTAATTAGTATAATTTTTCCTTCTCTGAATAAGCCTTTAAACATAAGATAATTTAAGAATGATTTTTGTTATTTGATAAATATAATTTTTCGTTGAAGTTTAATTTGGGTAGATGTACTAAAAATGATTTTTGTTATTTAATGCTAATTTCCAAGTAAAATATTTTCCTTCTTATACTAATTATGAAATATCAGCAGTGTATTTTGATTAGATATATTATTTTTTTTTCAAGTTGTTTTTAGTGAGAACTTGTCTTGTATAAGAACTATTTTATAGTTCGAGTGAATACATTATATTGCAAATCTATTGTATTACTATTGCATTTATGTTAATGCTTTCAAATGCAAATTTCTTCTTTTGGAATTTTATTATATAATTTGGAGGCCCTTTATAAGTTTATTTTTATATTTTATTGTATCATTCTGCTAATAAATTTTTAAACATAAATCATTGAATTTTTTAAAATGCATTTTTTAATGATTTCTATTGCACTTCATAGTGTATAAGAGCAGTATATATATATATATATATATATATATATATGTTCCACTAATGTGCAAGATCATTGTTAGCAATGAGAAAATAGCCCCATTTCAAGGTTTCAAATTTGATACCTATATTATTGTAAACTATTTTAGTTCTGTCTTTTAGAAATTTAATATCTCTATAAACAGTAATTTTAAATAAAAATAAAATCATTTCAGGGTTCCTTTGATAATATTCATACTTTTGGTACTTACAAGGGGCTTATCCTAAGATGGCAATTAATTGTACTTCTTCAACATAAGGTAAAATTCTCTTTTGATTTAATTATTGTAATCAGAATATTTTGAATCACTTCAAATGTTGAAATATTTATTACTTTAGGTTTTATTGATTTTGATATGTTTATCATTGATTTATTTTTTAAAAAATATACATATAGTTAAAATCTTTTTCATATTTTTTATACTCAAAAAAATAAAAATAAATAAATAATTGAAATAAGTATTGAAACCGTTTATGTATGTACATTTTTTTTTTTTCCTTCATTTTTCCTGATCAGTAGAATTATGTATTTATGACTAAATTGTTATTTTCTTAAAGTGTACACAAAAATGCCATTAAATTAAAAAATAACAAATTTATAAACTTGAGTCTTTAATGATATAGATTGAATGCCCTCTCTTTGTGCAAAAATACTTATATTTTTTATTCCAAGTAGCCTGATTTACTCATGTAAGGCTTGTTCAAAATTTGGGGAACTTACTGGGATTCCATTTGTAGAACATAAATTGATATGTTCCTGTAATTACTAGGTATCTGTTTTTAATTATAAAAAGTTAATTATAAATCCATAGGTTATAGACTTGGATATTATATATAAATATCTAAAAATTATGAATTCGATTTTTTGCAAATAATATTCATATTTAATTTTATTATGAACGTATGCTGTTATTCAATGATTAAAAGTAAAATTGATATTAATACCATGTATTAAAACATCTGAATTCTATTCATGGATGGTTCATCCCATAGAATTTTAACATGAGATGTTCTTCATATTTTTGAAATTATTATATCAATTTTGTCATGCAAAATTTTTAAATATCATGCATAGGTATTTCAAGAAACAAATCAAGATGAAAAGTTGTCACTAAAAGATTTCCGTGATTCATACCCAAGGCATCCAACAATACAGGTGATTTAAGTTTTCTTTTAATTTTATTTATGAAAATTGCTATTTAACTGATATTTATCTCACATAACAATAAATATAATTTTTTTTTTTTTGTTTCAGCAAATTCACATTTCTCCTCATGAAAGAAATTTTACTATTGACCTAACACCATTTATGAATCCTTCAGCTTATACAATTTCTCATGTAAATTTATTTTTCCTAAATTAAATTTTTTAAAAAATTTGGACGTTTAAAAAAATACATATTGATTTTTTTTCAATAATTTTAGAGAGCATCTCTACCTAGAATCTTCAAATTATTTAGGGCTCTTGGTCTGCGTCATCTTCCTGTTATTGATGAAAAATTCTGTAAGTGCTTGTGTTATGCTTTATCATTGAAAACAAACATTTTCCTTAAAATCTAATTAGTTTCCGATTAGTTCATTTTTACAACCAGTTTTAGTTTAATAACAGTAATTTTCTGTCTTATGTAACGAACAGGTGTAATTTGTTTACGCCAAAAGATTTAATTCACAATAATATATATTTCAAGGATGATTCGTTTTTGTTCATTTGTATTTACTAAGTACTGCCATATTCTGTTTTTTTATATGTGGCTATTACATATTTGATTGTCATATTCGTATTTGCATGAATAATTTTTATCCTTGACTGGTATACGAGACTACTCTAGCAATTTCTTTACTTTCAGCAGTTTTTCAATCATAAGTATTTTTTGTTCTGAGACACTGAATTAGGATGGAAAATTAAACTATCAATTAACAAATTCCTTTTGCTTTCTTCCCTCTTATGATAACTAGATTAGGTATGGTGTTAGTTCTTTTGTCAACTCAAAGTACGGAAAAAAAAAAATTGTATTCTCTACAGAATAAATTTATTATGTCATCAATTCAAAATATATGTTTAAGTTTTCCAAACATATATTTTGAATTTATTTGATTTTGTATTTTTTCCTTCTTGATATTCAATTTACTGAATACAATCTGCTGAAGTCCTTTATTGTAAAATTAATCTAACATCAAATGTATTTTATACTTCAATTGATTTCATCTGTTATTTTAAGAAATAGTTATACTTATACTTGTTAGACCACAGATAGCTTGAATTGCTAAACATGCTATTTAACAGTAGAAAGGACAAATTGTTAATAGTGCTAATGAAGATCACTGTGCAAAAGCTGCTTTGAAAAAAGTATATTAAGTAATGTGGGAGTGTTTTTTATCTATTTTTTTTAATGATTTGTTTTGAAATTTTAATGATTAAATGTTAAATTCTCTTTATTGTAATTAAAATCTTTCCTAAATTACATCTTTTCACTCCATGATGCCACTCTTTTTGAATCCGTCCGATTTGGCTGTTTGTCTGTTTTCCACACAAAGCTATATTTTTATAAATTTTATATTATTTTTTTTATTTAATATATTATTTTTATATTATATATATATATATATATTTTATCCTATATATTTTTATTTGGTAAAAACTAAAACTTGATAAACCTATATAATATATTTTGATTTAAATCCAAAAATATATAAGTAAAAATATTCAAAGTAATTTTACATTTATAATATATAGTTTATAAAAAAACTTTTTTGTAATATTTTGTATAGGTTGTTGGCCTTGTTACCAGAAAAGACATTGCAAGGTTTAGAGCAAGAAAACATGGCAGATATGGTTTAGAAGAACTTCAAGTGTCTGTTGGATGAGCACAATTATCAATGTATTTTAAAATTGAACAAATATGTAAAAAACAAAACAAATAATAATAATAGTGTAAAAAAAACCTAAAACATAAAATCACTTTGGTTTCATCTAAGTTTTATGTATAGTAAAAACTTAAGTTTTTAATCTGACCTTCGATTTGGATTTTTAAATTCGACATTCTGATATAACACATTTCTAATGTTACTTAACATTTATGCTATCTTTTATCACTATATGACTGGTCAAATTAGTTATAACTTTTGATATTTTGACTTTTTTTATATCTCATCTGTGAAAATTAAACTTAGATATAATTTACTAAATATAAAAAAAAAAAAAAAAAAAAAAAAAAACCCCTGATATACCACTTTTTATTGTTTTAATTGAGAAAAATCTTTATTTTTAATGCACTTTGATATTTCTGACACATATGTATTGTTAACATACATGTTGAGCTATTTCATGATTAATAATTTTAAAGGAAATGTAAAATAATATTTTTCACAAGTTTATATGTTTATTTTCGCATGTTTTAATGTTTCTGTAAAATATTATATATTTTTTATTTTTGTTTTGTGACAAATTTCATTTATTTCTCATGTAAAATTCACTATTCGTTTATTCAAAACAGAAACTCAAAAAAAATTAAGGGTGATTTAAAAGATAGAATTCTAAATATTTTAAATGTGTAATTTTTTTAAAAGATTTATAAACTCATTCTCATTTACTGGTTTTTAATTTCTACATTTCCATTCTTTTGTGCACTATGCAGAAATTTATTTTTTTGCTTGCATTCATTTTTATTACTATTTATTAAACATGCATTATTTTCTCATGTCTTATTTTCTTTTCTCTATTTCCTACTTATTTTCATTCTTATTTATGTATCTATCTTTAATATGTCTTTTTTTTAGAGATGGGTCGAATAATAAATGGTGTCATAATACGACCATTAACATTTTTTTCTTTTATTATTTTAATTTAAAGCTTGTCTGACATAATCAGTTTATAATTTCAAATTTTTTTATTGCAAAACATCTTATTCAAAAATACCTTATTTTGTATTAGTGAAAGAAGCAAGAAGATTAAAAAATATTTAATTATTACATAAGCAAAATTAAGTAATTTGATTTTTTTGGATGTACTCTTATTGTTGTCTTTCTTAACCTCATGAATTTTTAACTTGAAAGGCATTGGTGATATGTACAGAGAAACCTTATTTTTTATTTTTGTTATTTTGTTTATATTTGTAATTTTTGTCAAGTGTATAGTTATTTTTTTATCTTGTTATCCGGATTAAAATAGTTTGCTGGAATGTATGTAACAAATCAATTGCAATTTATGAAATTGCATTTTGTTTATTCACAAATTGAAGCTAAATGTATATACTGTATAATTTACTGGTGAATGTACGATTTTAAAATCGAAAATGATTTAATTTGTCTTTCTTTATCTTATTTTACTTAAAACAGTGAATAATGTTGATAACAAGAAGATAAATATCTTGAAATTAATACATATTATTTATTTTTTTTATTATCTTAAGATTAATAATTCTATATAATAATTACAGAAAATCGGTTTTTATATTTAGATGCTTAAATTTGTTGTATGAAGTATAATACCGAATATGTTTGAAAATTACATATTATATATCTTTGAAATATTGCTTTCTTTATGTTATTAAACCAAAATTATTAAAATTTATTTGAATTTTTATATACTGTGTTAAACATCAAAATGTATTATTACAATTTTGTGTGATAATTTTATTTTTTTAATAATAAAAAAATTGTTACATGCATTAAATTTTGTTTCAATTTTGCGATACTTTCTGGTGTTGTATATGAATGAGATATTTATATCATAATGGAATATTGTAATATAGTACTAACATATCAATTGGTTTGATGTATAATATTCATATATTAAAGTAAGAATTCTGATTTTCTGTGTAAGTTGTAAAACCAAAAAGAAACTTATATTTTTTTAACAACTTCATTGAGAACAGAAATTGTTTCTGAAAAGAAGAAATGACTTGTAAAATTAAAAATATTATAAGATATTATATTAATTAAAAATATACTTTAAAATATGAAATAATTTGTATAAAAGGCTGATGATTTGTAGAATATAATTTTTTATATTAAAAATACGTAAAATTTTTAAGTATCCAAATTTATTATTTGGACATCCATCAAATTGCAAAAATGAAATCTTTAAGTATAATTTATGTGAATTAAATAATATTTTAAATTTTTTTTATAGTTGCATATGTTTGCAAATATTGATAGATTAAGGAGTTAATAGATAATTGTTTAAATGTATAAAACTAGTCAAGTATATAATGAATTTCTTTACAATATTTTTTACTCTTCCTTAATTAACCTTACAATTGCTTAAAAATTTAATTATTAAACTTTTCTTAAGAATTTTAAAAGTCATGAGGAAAATTCTTTATTTCATTGTTTATTTCACATTTTATATAGTCAAAATAGCATTAAAAATGTGCTTTATGTTAAATATTTTTTTCCATTCTCATAGTCAATAGTTTTTACAATAACTCCCAAAACATTTTTTTTCAAGTGTGTATCCTAAATTGATTTATTTTTATTGCAATAATCCTACAGAATAGGCAATGCAGGTTTATGGTTTTAAAAATATTAAAAAAAAAAAAAAAAAAAAACACCTTGAATAGCATGTTTAAGAATGATTTATATAATTTTAATAATTATTGTGAATTAAATTAATTTTTCATTTCTCATTTTTTAATTTGGATCAAATTTTTCCTTGAAGGAATAGCATACATGCCATGTTTGTATATGGCCATGTTGCTTAGTATTGTTACGTTTCTATTTAATTTCATCTCCTTGTTATGAAAGATAATTATTTACATTTTGGATTTCTCAGTATTCCTTGAAATTTGTTTTGATTTTTTTGTAATTTTTAAACTCCCGGTTTTATGGCTTCGAATGCACCAAATAAATATGAGGCCAAATCTTATCGTGGGAAATCAACTTATTAAACATGTCATGATTTACACATGGTAGGATGTTTATAAAACATTTCAGAATATAGTAACATCATTATGCACTCTTATATTTTTTTCATTCTTGTGGCAGACAGTAAAATGATAAATAAATGAAATTCTTTAATTTGAAAACCAAAAAAATTTGAGTTAAATTTAAAAAATTAATGAATGCAAGAAAAATATGATTGTTGAGGTGGAAAGTATGTACCAAACTTCATCCATTGCTACATTCTGCTTCAATAATAGCAAATTTAGCATTTTTGTAGGAAACTGTGCCCCAAATGACATTCATTTATTTTCATAATAAGATCATTAATAGAGGGAGTAAAAATTAACCAATGGGATAAGAGTTTTAGTGACAGGATTTATTGGTTATGATGTGATAGTATTTATTTTATTTCAAAAACGTTTGTCATTAGGGCGAAATTTTTTTTAAATGATTCAGTCTATATCGTGGCGCCATCTATTTTTATATAGGAACTTGTAGTATAAACAATTTGTCTGTGAACATATACTACTAACGTTTCTACAATAACTATTTCAAATAAATGTATTAAATTTAAATTAATTTCAAATTTTATTATTATTTTATTTTTTTAAAGTATTCTCCCACCAATCATAATTTTTTTTAATTTCTAAAAATTGATAAATTTTTTTCTCTACAACTTATATGCTTTATTTTTTTCTTTATTATTTTGTTAATTATCCAAATTGTAAAATAATTCTATTTTTAATAATAATTTACAAATTATCTATAATCTGTCATTTGAAGGATTAAAGCAATTTAACTAATTTAGTAATTAATTAAGATTAAGCTAGTTCTACACTTTTCTCCAAAACAAAATTCTGCATTCAAAGCAGTAACTAGTCCTCAGAAAGCTGAATCATTAGCAGATGTTTTCATAAGCAATTTATTGAAAATAATCTCTCTAATCCTTTTAATGATACTATTTTTATTTGGAACAAACTTTCGAATTTTCTTAACTCAACCAGTCATCTATGAAAATAAACAACTAATATTTTTTATAAAAGGGCCTGAATGGCCGAGTGGCTAGCAATCCGGCTCTCGGTACCATAGGCTTCGGGTTCGAGTTTCGGCGGTGCCATGGGTGTTTGTAGTGATTCGAATCCATTTTTAAAACCGTAGGTCCCGGTCTAATAGGATCGGAGAGCGTTGCGGGGGTTATTGTTACTCCACGTCCGTGGCTTATCTTCAAGTTACATGCACCGCCCCTGGGTAATGCAAAGTGAGTAACGTCTGTGCAGCGCTTGCCTTAAGGCATCCTAGACAGCTGTCTATGTGTTTGCGAGCTGCATTAGAAAAAAATATTTTCTATAAAACTAATTAAAGGTGTTCCACTGTTTTTTAAAAATCAAGTTTTTCGAATCTGCAGTCAATTTTGCATTTATTTGGTAAATAAATGTGAGATTAATTGCAGCTATAGTTACCTGATGTTTTTTCTCGATTAATATTGTCAGGGCTGGCAGACAGATGTCCTCACGACCTTCTGTTTTCTTCTTCTTCTTTTTTTTTCAGAACTCATTTGTGTGATGAGCACCTGGAGAGGGATGGATGGCATGACTTCAATAGAGGCAGATTTGGTTTGTCGCTCTACGGTCATTCTGTGCACATTTTGGGCAAATTAGATCGGGACCTACAGTCTAGCGTGGATTTCGAACCACTCACAAACATCCATGGCGCAGCTAGGATTCGAACCTGAAGCACCAACGGCCAGAGCGCTAGACAATTGGCCATCTGGCTGCTTCAATCGTAATAGAGATGGTAGGCATTTCAGGTTGGATCACTGGATTCGAAATTGGATACGAAATAGTCCTAACAATCTAGTTCTAGTGATTCCGTTAGTGTTCTTGAAGCTTATTTTAATTTTTTTTTTTTCACAATTCCTCTACGGGTCAGAAAAGGTAGGTGGAGAAACGTGTGTTAGGATATGACCTTTAAGGCTCGTTCCCACCGAGGCGTTTAAGCGTAAAGCGATGACCAATCACTAGCCTCACCACGTTCGCCTGAAACCGGTTTGAAATCCACCGCTTCGAGTTGACCAACTTTCAACTCGAAGCGGAACTTCACTAGGCGCAATGCTATTTCTGACGTTTCGCTGTGAAGGGGTCGAAAACTTTTCTTGCCTGCCACGTGAATCTTCAACGTTTCGTGCATTGGTGGGAACGGGCCTTTATCCAATGTATGGAATCTTGAATGTTTTCGGAGTCCTTTTACCGAGTCTACAGATTTGGGAAACTGGATTGATTCCCAAATCTGGATTGATGGACTGCGTCGATTTTTTATCCAAAAACTTGCCAATCGCTGGAAATCGAAGCTTGTCTATAGCTTGCTTGAAGCGAACTCTAAGTTTGCCAATCGAATTTTTCTAGCTAGAAAAACTTGCAAACTTGAACTTTGAGAATCTTGAATCCTTGAATTTATTTAAACTTCTTGCTGAGTTTTTCATTGAGAAGAAAAAAACTTCTGGCTACGGAAGCCAATATGTTAGCGAGTAAGCAGCTCGTGTGTGCAAACTGCTCCTTGGACGCTAGCGGCCTGATGGCCAACTGGCTAGCGCTCTGGTCGTTGGTACCGAAGGTTTTAGGTTCGAATCCTGGCGGTGGCATGGATGTTTGTTGGTGGTTCGGAATCCACGTTAAACTGTAGGTCCCGGTCTGATTAGCCTAAAATGGGCACAAGATGACAGTAGAGCGACAAGCTAAGCCAAACCTTGGACGCAAGAGCGGTGAATGTATCCATATCAGAGGAGACGATAGATCTTCAAGGAAGCGGATCAGAGGAAGTCTGATCCATAATGTAATCTTTTTCGGAAAATACTGCAAAAGTATCAATCAATTTTAGAAAAAAGAATTAAATATCCAATGCAAAGTAAACTCCTTTAAGGAAAACAGCTTTTAAAATAACTGCTAGAGTATCTAAGTTGTAAATTATCGAAGAGACAGTAAGCCAAGTCATGAGCGAAGAAGAACGCGTTTTTTCTCTACGAAGCCTGAAATGAGAATCCCAACACATCTAATCGAGAATTTATGATATTAGCTGAAATGCAGATTTCACAAAGAAGGACTTAACTTTAGAATGCGTGCTGAAGTCTGTTATGAAAGAAAAAGATGCTTCAAAATTCGTGAGGTGTATGCTAAGGAAGCGGAATGGAGATTTGTAAAGAGAATATTCTACTAGAAATTAAAAGTGTTGTTAAGAAAGATCAGCAATAACTTTTATTTTGTATCCTAAAGATTCAATTACATTTTTTGATAATCTGGCTTCAATTAATGCTGCTAAAATTTCCATTCTGGAAATTGATGCGCCTTTTTGTTTACTGCAAATGTTTAAGACAAATGTTTTAGTGAAGATATTGTGGGAGAGATCATCATGGTTGAAAATGTCGATAAAATAATGAGCCTTGTTCTATTCAAAATCATGAAGATACAAATAATGTAGAAATTCAAAAGAAAGGAAAGAAGCTTGTTGAATAGCAGTAAATTAGCTAAAACTAGCATTAACGAAAAACTAGCGAAAATTTACTAAACTAGCAATTTGATGAAAAAGGGTTCTATAATTATTTCTCCAAGTATGGGTTTTGTTTTGTTTAAGCTTCGATTGTACTCTTCAAGCATAATTGTTTGTTAACAAAAGAAAACAGGAGAATTAAATTCCCACGAATTCATTGAAGCTGAAAATGTAATCATTAAATTATTTTCCGAACAATATGGAAGCCTGGAAACACTTGAAGCCGTTAAAGAAAATTTTTTTCTAATGTAGCTGGCAAATACTTAGACAGTTATCTTTTGTGCCATAAACAAGGGCTGCACCGCTGTTAATCATTTAACATTACCCAGGGGGAGCGTGTAACTTGAAGATAAGCTACGGACGCGAAGTAACAATGCCCTCTCGACGCTCTCCGATTCTATTAAATCGGGACCTACGGTTTAAAGTGGATTCCGAACATTACAAACATCCATAACACCGCCGGAACTCGAACCCTGTGGTACCGAGTGCCAGAGCGCCAGCCACTCAGCCATCAGGCCCATAAATTCAAGAATAAGTAACTTAATTATAAATAGGATTAAAATTTCTGCACTGAGTAAAGTGTTGAGTTGTCCTCAACTTAAAGTGGGAGTATGTTGCCTATTTTATTTCTCATCGTTTTAATTAGTTTATGTAAAATATTCTTGGAATGATAATGGCATGTTAGTCAGCTTTTATGTATTAAATATATAAAGTGATATGATTTTAATAATAAAAGTATAGATTCGTAGAATCGGTTATTTTTAGAAATTTTAAGTGTATTTTGCAACACTGTCAAGAGTAATATTATCCCAATTATAGATGATTAGAATTCAACAATTAGCAAAATTAGACCTGATGCTTTCTAAATTAATGTTCTTTTTAATCAAACAGTTCAAGCAATTAAAAATCTTAGTGAAATTAACTTACGTATGCTTGCGTAGTCCCTTTTTCTATCTTTTTTTCAAAAACGAAAGGATATACTTGAGGTTAACAGGTCACGTCTGAGTCACGACTATGATACGGATTCTATCCAAATTTCCTTTCATTAGATAGTTCTCCATCAAAATCAATAAATGGGAAGTACAACATATAATTATTTATTTTATTCATTATATATATATATATATATACATATAAAATATATAAAATATATTATACAAGATCAAAAAAAAACCTTATAAAGAAAAAAAAAAAAAATAAAAAACATAATACTTGACTTGACTTGGTAGTTTGAGATGTATGCTCGCTAACGCTGCTTTTTCCCAATTTATCCAAATGTTTTTTAAAATACAACAGATAAAAGAATTTGACAAATGTGAAATTAAACCTTTATAAAGGAACTGCTCTAAAATTCGAAGTTCTTGAAATCATTGTCTATGAAGGCTTACAAATTCCTTTTAAAATACAAGAATCATTGCGCGTACTTTCTAGTAACCAAAAGAATATAAATAAGATTAGATTTGAAAAAAAGAAAGAAACAGATAAAACTACAGATCAAATAGATCCATAACATTTTATCATATTAAACGACGATTAGAATACACGAAGTACAGCTAGTACTTGAAATAAAAAGTGAAAAAGAAATAATAACCCGAGAAAGAAAATGTGGGGTAACCCATAACTTACAGGGTTGCGAGACTTTTCGCAGAAATTGAAGTATCGTTGTTGTCTTATAATAAGCATCCTCTGACATATCAAATATCTAAGTGTAATACAGAACTTTATACTCAAAAGCGCTTTGAAGTTTATTTCGTGATGCTGCATATTTTATGCATTAAAATAAAAAATGTGTTCAACTGTCTGCAGATCTGCCATAATAAAAACATTTATTTATTTTTTTTATTTCCAATGGCAGATTATGAACAGTTACAGCAAAAAAAGAACATACAACAACAACAAAATAATACAGCAAAACATGCTGAAACAGAGTTCATTCATCTAACAATAATGCCAAGTTGCAGATCTTTTAGCCGCTAAAAGTGTTACCAGGTGCACCACGGGGAGGTAGATCTTCTGCGCACCCTAATAAAAAACATAATATTAACGAAAACTCTTAAAACTCACAACACTGAAAATTCTATGTTGCCAAAAAAAAAATATTACCGAAAGAACAGGAAATTAGTACGCAAAACACAAAAGAACTTTGAAGTTGCTCGTGGAGATCTGTAAGTTGTTTTCTTTTGACGAATGTATACATTAGTTAGATTTTTTCCTTTTTTTTTTTTTGTTCTGCGTGTAATAAGGAAATACAATACTAATGGAGCAATTAAAAGAACATTTAAGAAAATATAACAAGGCCACAAATAAGCACAGCTTTTCTACCTTATCACATCAATAGACCTCTGACCGCACACTCATTGTACGCTTTCTTATCTAAATCGAGGAAAATCCAAGAGTTTTCAAAACATGAAGTTCGCCGCCGTGAGCTGTGGGTTTTATAGTTTCACAGGTAGACGATTAGTGTTAAAAAAGTTCTGCAACTTCAGTGGAGCAGCATGGAGCTTAAAAAGTCGATCAGCAAGCAATGTGTCAAGAGCGGGTTTCGACAGTTATGAGAAAGAGAGATCGACATGGAATATTACTATTCCAGAAAAATTTAATTTTGCTCAAGATGTCATAGATGTGTGGGCTCGCAAGGAAAAAGTAAGTAAATTTCTGTATCTATAAACTATAGTCATAGTCGTTTTTATTGTTTATGCCAGACAAAAATGAACCGTTTGTTTACAAGCAACGTACTGTTCAAAACAGCTTAAAAGAAGAACAAGTGGTAAAATTGCGGTGATTCTTCAGAATCAATAAAAACACTATACATATAGATATTATTCCCAATATTTACCATACCAAGAAACGTAAATATTTTACAGAAATTATTATTAAAATAACAAATAGAGCAAAAATTGATCAACTGCTTGTCCCCTTGAGTAAAGATAAATTGCGTATTTTTAGAACAACTATTTTTTCAAGATTTTTGTATTTGTATTTGTATTTTTGTTTTTATATTTGTTTTTGTATTTTTTTTGTGTGAGTACAATCAGTAATTATTTTCAATTTATGAGCATTTGCATTAAAAGGACACGTTGGTTGTTTCATGTATAAATTTATTTATGATTTTTAATTCTTATAAAATTCATACTAGTTTTAAATTTGTAGAAATGAAAATGTTCAGTTAAAACTCAGATTTACTATATTTAACTTTATTAAATAAATTTAAAATGAAAATTAAAAAAATTGTTGTGTGTTATTTAATATTTTAATAAAATGAAAAATCTATGAATTTGTTGTTAAAAATTAATAGTTTTAAATTTTGTTTAACTTCAAGATATTGTCAACTAATTGTTTTAAATAATAATTTTTTTCAAGTATTTAATATAACTTTTACACGGAAAAATAAAGTTTAAATAAACAAAAAACATAAATTTTGGAAGAATATTTGACAGAATATTGAATATTCAAAAGTTTGTTTCTTTAAATCAGAAATATTAAAATGTAATAAAAATATATTAATGTTTAAAAATCAGTTTAATCATTCATTAATGACTAATGTTTTATTAAAAGATTAAAATACAATGAATGATTATAAGAAGATTTCCGATCATTAATGATTAATTCAAGTTTGCTATCCATGATATTGGAAATTGCTGACAATTCCAATATCAAAGTGCATTGTTATAAAAATTTGTAGTACATTAAAATTTCTTAGTTCAGCAGTGAAATTTGAATTCATGCCAACGCGTATCCATTATTAAAATTTCTTACTTCTGTAGTGAAATTTGAATTCATACCAACTTATTCCCATTATTAGTTTTTTTAAAGCCAGAATTTATTTTTAAATATACCAAAGAAGTATAAAAGTAATTTTTTTTTTAATGAATTTCAATGTTAATGAAAAATAGTTATATCACAATATTTGCAAAGAAGACTTCTTAAAGATAATTATTTTCCTAAAATTTGTATTTTAATGTAATTAAAAATATATATTTTAAATTTATTTTAATTCAACTTCTACAATTTTGATTGCTTATTCAGTTTGCATATAGCAATGTTCTATAAATAGTTATAGAATATATTCTATTTCGAAACATAAGTTGTGTGTTATGCTTATGGACAAGAAATCAGACGACAGTTCTCGAACAATCTTATCGTTAAGAAGAAATGTACACTGGGTCACTTGCACACACACCCATTCTTTTATTTATTTTTGTTATCAATGTTTCTAATCATAAGTTTATCCTTTAGCCATTTGCAGCTGCTTCGATAAAAGTGATTCGGTTGTTTCATAGATTCATTGCATAATCAGGGTTACTGAAAGATAAGGAAACATGTGCTTTGACAAAAGACTTCACAACAGTTGATTGACAGTATGGAAGCTATCATTACTTGTATCACCTCAAATTATTTAGGGAAATTCTAATTCTTTTCATCTATAATATCACAACAAAAATCAAACAACCAAAGTTTTATAACAAACATGTTATCTTTCTTTAATGTAGCTTCAATTTGTTTCTGACTTTTAATATTTGCTTTGCACTATTGTGCTTGGTTTGTAGTGATTACTACTTGACTTGACTTGACTTGTTTAGACTTGACTTTGAGATTTACGCAGGCGTTAGCTGCTTTATCTCAATTTATCCAATTGCTCTTAAGAAATCAGGGGAAAAAATAATAAAGGATAAAAGATCTTTAGATAATCAATAGGTTTGACTGTTTTTTGACTGTTTCCAAAAAGTAATAATAATAATAATAATAATAATAATATTAAAAACGGGCCCTGATGGTTTCGGGTTCGAGTCCCGGCGATTCCATGGATGTTTGCAGTGATTTGGAATCCACTTTAAATCGTAAGTCCCGGTCTAATAGGATAGTGGAGCGTTGTCTTGAGGTTAGTCAATCATCAGCCCTCGTAGTTCCTCACTAAAGTGAAGCTGCTTATTCTCCTTAGCTATGGACCAGTCGCCTGCGACGAGGTCTTCTGGACCTGGTGTAGGCTTTCCTGCAACAGGGGGATTAGTAACAACATAATAAGAACACCAAAATGTGGTGTTATAAAGAACTTCTGACATCAATTAATACTAAGAAAGCTAACATAATCACACAATAACTACGCAATTTTTCGTAGGAAATTAAATATTGATATTGTTTTGTTAATAAGGCTCTTCGCTCATACCAAATAACCAAGAATAGGAAAGGACTTTGTATGCAAAAGTCTGTTCCAATTTTCTCTTTTGTACGTCATATTAAGTGCATTGAAATAAAATATGTTCCTCGGTTTCCGTTTTATTGCATCTTAAGCATAATGGGACCTGATGGCCGAGGGACTAGCGCTCTGGCACTCGATGCCACAGGTTTCAGCTTCGAGTCCCGGCGGTGCCATGGATGTTTGTAGTAGTTCGGAATCCACTTTAAACAGTAGATCCCGGTCTAATAGGATTGCAGAGTGTTGTGGGGGTATTGTTACCCGCGTCCGTAGCATATCTTCAAGTTACACGTGCCCCCTGGGTAGTGCTAAATAAGTAACAGCGTTCGTCGGTGCAGCCCACATGACATGCCTATTTCCAGGCAGTTTGCACTGGGATGCTCGCAGGGAAATGGTCAATACGACCCAGGCCTTGACGTAATTAAAAAGAATATTAAGCTTAGTGGTGAAGATATTAATCCAAATTTGACTTTAACTTTAGAATGATAGGTCTTGGTGCGCAATCGTGAAATTAGTACTTTCTATTGATAGGTAAGAGACGTCGAGTGGGGTTGATACTATTTAAATGAATGGGATCCACACTTATTTTCTTTTGTTCCATTGTTCAGCTGAGTTTTAAAATGTTTTTTTTTTATGGTAGATGATGTCTTCTGGTGATATCCAATTTAAAATCTTTGTATCTGACTCGGATTTTGCTAAGGAATCTGCTTGTTCATTTTTGGTTTTGTTAATGTGACCTGGAGTCCAGACGAATTGCAAAAATAAAATGGAGTTCAAGTTTTTGTTTGAGATGATTTCCAAGAAGTTTGATAACTCGTGTGGATTTAAAATTAACAATTTTGGAGAGCTCGAAGGGCAGTTTAGTTTGGTTAATCGCTTTACGGTCATTTGTTGCACACTATTGGGATAATTAGACAGTTATACAATTAATCTACAGTTTAAAAGTGGATTCCAAACCATTCACAAACATCCATACCACCGCCAGGATTCGAACCTGAAGCTCAAAGATCAGAGCGCGAACCAATTGGCCATCACGCCGAAGGGCAGAGAGACTATCGTTAAAATAATGTAAAAGTATCATTCGAGTACATATGTTGAGATTGATAAAATCAGTGCAAGAGTTTTCACATGTAAAAATACTATTGTAATTTGAGATCGTCCCAGATGAATTTTCTTGAGAAAAAAATTAATGCAGGGTATTAAGTGCTTGATCGGCGTTTTAGATGCATCAGCAAAAAAAAAAAAAAAAAAAAAAAAAAACTCCTCAGTCATTAAGTTTAAACAAATTAAATTTTACATACAAGTATAGAAATGACCCAAAATCTGGTTTCAATAAATGGTTTAGAAGGCGGAAACTTTTGTCTTAGTTCTTGTGAGGATGAGACCTCATATGTAGTCCTAGTTATCACTTAATGCGGTAATAATCACCTAGTTTTCACTTAATGTAGTAATAATCATCTAGTTTTCACTTAATGTTAACTGATGTGCGTTTCGACAATATACTTCATCGTTGTTGAAGTGAATTCTTAGGTGTTTTCCTTAACATGCAGAATTAATGCAGAGCATTTGCTTTAAAAGAACATTCTGTCCATAGAAGGAATAGTTGAAGCACTACAATGATGCCCTGTGCTAAAAGCTGTAAACGTATTAGTTTATTTTCATGTCTTAAATTTTAAGTGCTCTCCTAACTGGCTTGAGGAGGAAAAATTAAAGGCATTTTTCTAACAAAATCAAGCTGTCGATAAAACTGATTTATTAGATAATATGCCATAACTGAATTATGTACCAAAGAAAGACATTTCAACTTAAGTTTGGTCATGTCGTAAATAAAATAATCAGTTATAATTTGAATAAAGTATGTATAATTTAAAAATTATTTTTAAAATTAATAGTCAGACGTAGAAATGGTATAAAATATGTCATAATTTCATCAATATAATCCAAGAATAAATAACTGCATGGAAAACTAAAAATGAAAAACGACTCTAAAAAATAATCAAAAGAAAAATGATAAATTTATTTAAAAATTAGAAATTAATTTCTCATGTGTGTTCATATATACAAAAAGGCTCCTAATATTTTTTTTTTTTCTTCTTCTATCGATTTTATTAAATAATTTTTATTCTAAAAGAAATTAATTACTCAAACATTTTGAGATCAATGAAATATTCAATTATTAATATTCAATGATCAATGAAATATTCAATTATTGATATTCTGTAGTCAATGAAATATTCAATTATTGATATTCAATGATCAATGAAATATTCATTGTTGATGTTCAATGATCAATGAAATATTCAATTATTGATATTCAATGATCAATGAAATATTCAATTATTGATATTCAATTATCAATGAAATATTCAATTATTGATATTCAATTATCAATGAAATATTCAATTATTGATATTCAATTATCAATGAAATATTCAATTATTGATATTCAGTGGTCAATGAAATATTCAATTATTGATATTCAATGATCAATGAAATATTCAATTGATATTCAGTGGTCAATGAAACATTCAATTATTGATATTCAGTGGTCAATGAAACATTCAATTATTGATATTCAATGGTCAATGAAATATTCAATTATTGACATTCAATGATCAATGAAATATTCAGTTATTTGGTTTAGTATAAGTAGTTGTTATTTATGAAGTAATCTTTGCAATCTCCTCATTTACAGGAAGGTTTACGAGATCTCTCTATTCCAGCATTCTGGTTTGTCTCGGAGAAAGGGAAGGAATTGAAATGGAGCTTCCAAGATCTGGAAAGAGAAACCAAGAAGTGAGAATTGTTTTTCAATTTCATAAGGGCAATGGAACACTTTATTTATTGAGATGAAAGATGCAATAAGTTATAAAATTTAATAAAAAGTTACCTTCTCTAAAAATGAGCCACTAGGAAAAAAAACCTTTTCGTTAAGTTTTTTTTTTCCGAATATCTCATTACAGTTTTGAATAGAAATAAAAACACTCATGCGTTAATGTGCGTTACTTTTTCACCAAAATTAGGACAGAGTGATTAAATTATCAACAAAAAATCGGGATGATGTTACTAAAATTGATGAAAAATACTTATAAATAAGTAATACTACATGCAGTTTGCTGATGACAGAAATGGTTTTACGGAAGATCAGAGTTATTTTATTGATAAGATAAGATAAAAACTTCTTTTTCGATATCCACACATACTTCAGCAGTGGGACTAATAACGGAGAAATTAGGCGTGTCAGGATGGCTGTTAGCGGTCGTAGGGGTCAGATTCAAGGGACTTCCTTGCTCTGATATCAGAGTTCTGAGTGTTTTGGTCCACATATGTGAGCGTGGTTTTGAATCCCAGTTCTGACAGAGAAAATGTTTTAGCCCGAATCGTGGCTCAACGCGCCCGCTGTTGAGCATGAGGGCTGAGATTCAATCTGCTGGCGGTTTTGTTGTAGACACTATTTAAAAACGAGGAGACTCGATGGCGTTTGTGATGTTCAGCATCTTGTGTCGTGAGTTGGACTACCTGGTTGGACTACCTAGTGTGACTTTGAATAATGTATTTTCAACATACATTATTCAAATGCCGGGGTAGTTCTCCCTAAAAAGTCCTATAGTAAGGCACTGCCCCCTTCTTCAACGACACGGAGCCAAAGTCAGACTTCTACTTACTATTCCATCACAATAGAAGCTGCCGCCCCTTTTCCCTCCTACCGTGAGACCACACGTCCCTATTCTTAGACAGTTTAGATGTCTACCAAGTGGGATAAGAAGAAGAAAAAAAAAAAAGAAGTTCGGTAAATTTATAAATGAAGATATTACAAAAATATTTCCAATTAATAAACCTTTTTTTCTTTCTGCAGAGTTATTCAACAACAAAATTTTTTAAATTTATCAAAATTAATATTTTTGTTTCTTATTAAGTAATTAGTTTTCTCAATAATTTAATAAATGATTTTTTATGTTTAAAGATAATGTTATATATATATATTTAAAGATCAGGTTAATACTTTTTTTAAATTTCAAGATAATGTTGATAATTTTTTAAATATTTTAAATAAGTAGATATTGCAAAAACAATTTTATTTTGCAAAATTAGTTCTTTTTATTTATCAATTTGGATCAATTTTTAGATGAAGATTTTTAAAATAAAACTTAAATTGTGAAAGATATTAATTTAAAAATAAATTAACCTGTCATTAACATAATTATGTTAGTAAATATACATTTTTCTTTTTACTAAACGATTTTTCAGATCAAAAGTCTCCTCCCCCCATTTCAATTTGATAGCTTATAAAAAAAATTATTCTGGTAATCACGATTTTAAGTTGTGCCTAATCCTTAGTGTCCTGCAGTGCAGGACGGGTATCCCATGAGTAATCTACGCAAGGATGAAGGAAGTGGAAAGGGGAAAACTTCTGTTGTGATGGAGCACCCTTAGGTAGAAATCTGACTTGGTTCCGTGACGCTGAAGAAGGTAGGCAGTGCTTTACGGGAGGACTTTTAGGGGGAACTATCCCGTCTGTGCGTATCTTGTGAGGAGAGAACCCTGAAATGTCCGAAAACAATAATAAAAAAAGTGAAAATGCGAACCTATTTTACATATTTGAAACCTATTATTATCAAATTTCATAGCGATGGGTTGAATGGTAAAAGAAGTTGATAGACTGCAGCCCCATCTGATGGCGACTTATAACAAAGGGGAATAGCATAAAAACATTTTCAATGTTTTGTTAAACACACACAATAAATTTCATCAAAATCGGTCCAGCCTTTTAGGAGGAGTTCAGTGACAAACACATGTACAGAGGAATTATATCGATTGCAGCACCATCTACCTGGTCCAATTGTGAACCTAAACCACCCAGGAACCCACTGAAACACACACAGAAAAGTTCATTACAATCGGTCCAGCCGTTTTGGAGGTTTCTGGTTTGGTTTTGTCACTCTACGGTCATCTTGTACACACTTTAGGCTAAACAGACCGGGATCTACAGTTTAAAGTGGATTTCGAACCTACTAACATCCAGGAACCTCCGGGACTGGAACCCGAAACCTGTGGTACCGAGCGGCAGATCGCTAGTCACTCGGCCATCAGTCGTTTAGGAGGTAGTTCAGAGACATATGTACAGAAAGAATTATATATATAAAGATAAATTTCTTTCTTTTTAATTTTTATAATTAATTTAAAAAAATATATTATAACTATTTTTTTTTTTAGCATTAATTTTAATGTATTGCCTAGCTTAAACTTAATTTAAATACTTTTGTTTACTTTATTTGGGCTTCACCATCTACATTCCACTTGTATTCATCATATTTTCCTTTCGTAATGTTTATTTCTTTATTGAGATAAGAGTTAAAAAGCTTTGGAGGTCAATGCATTCTGCAGAAAGGAAAAACGACGACTATAAATTTAATTTCATGTCTTTAAATCATTGAATAATATTTACAAAATATTACAGTTCTTTAATATATACTTTCAAAGTAGTATTGGAAAAATATTATTAATGCACTGATTCATATTAAAATCTTTTATTAAATTGATTATGTCCTATCGAAATTTTCTCTTATTACAAACAAATATGTGTTTCATCGGAAACTAATATTTCGTATTTGTATGTTTCGCTAAAATCGTAGACCACTTTTTCTCCATTTAATTATTTTTTTCGAGAATGCAAAGTTACATTGACATGATAAATTGAAATATTTTGCAAAATTGTTACATTTCACAATTAATATTTCTAACTAATAAGTTAATATTTATTAACAACGGTATTTAATATAATTATGCTCAATTCAACTCTTTTGTATATGATTCCTACGTAGAGATGTAAAAATTATTTTTAAAAAAATTTAAACAAAATCCTTTTATTTGTAGGTCATTTGTTAACAAAATTCTATGGTATAAGGATATTTTTATAAATTATTACAAGAAAATCCTTATTATATTTAAGGATAATTATATATATATATTAAGGCTATTCTACATATTAGAATTATATTTAAAGATATTCTTATATGGAATAAGGATTTCTTTATAATTTTAAATTGTTTCATATTCTTTCTAGAGTTGCAAACATGTTACAGAAAAAATGCGGCATCCAACATGGTGACAATATAATTGTTATGCTGCCCAAAGTGCCGGAGTTTTGGTTAGTTAATGTAGCTGCCATTAGAATAGGTGAGGAAAATGAATTATCTTTTGTAAAATTAAATAAATTGTATATGGTCCTATTAAGATTCAACTGAATATAAAAGAGAGAAGTAAAAATGTTGGTTATGATTTGCTAAATTTAAAAATCTCTAATAGAAATTTTAATAACAGACGATATCAATTAATGTTATGTTATTTTAAATATTGTTGAGAATATCTATATAAAGAATTAAATGTAGTATTCAGTTAAAAAAAAAAAAAAAAAAAGATCATAGTCTTGAACACTAAAATATATATTGACTCATTAATAAATTTTTTTATCTGCTTAACCAATAGCACATAGAATATCTACAAGTTGAAGGTAAATGTATATTTATAACCATCAAGCAATCAAATTTTATTTTACAAATGCCGAACTTTGCTGCTTAAGCTATTTGTTCATGGGCTGTCCAGTCCTTTTTACCATGTCCTCATACCGAGAATGTGCATTACAGTTATTTAAATGTTCAAAAGTCATAGGCCGACTAGAGTCACGCAAAACACAGTTTGGGGAATCCACCACTCAGTTCTATAGAGGTGGTCACGTAAACAGTCATGATTAATCGAACATTTAAACAGAGCCACAGTTGTCTTCCTTGGAAAACCGGAATGATCTCTCCCCAGAATACTCCCTCTCTTATCTATAGCGTGTTGAATCATATCTTGCTTAAGAATTTTCTTAAGAGTCAAGTTAACAAACAATTTAGTCGTATAACATGAAAGCGGTCGATTAATGTCAGAGTTCCTTTCTTAGACTGTATATCAAGTAATCAAATTGTTCCGTCACTTATCCATAAAGCGTATTACGAAGCCACTTGGCAAGCATACTTTTAGACAGATTAAGACTTTCTTTGTACAGATATCTCTAGATTTCAGTTTGATTTCTGCACTCTAGAAATGTTTTAGTAATGTTTGTAGATAAGAACTACATTAGAGTATGTTTGTTATAAGAGTGCATAATGACCTTGAAAGTATTTGAGGTATTCTGAGGTAATGGGTTACGAATTGCCTTGACAAAAATGGTACCGGAAATTCCTTTCTGGTGACAAATCCCTGGGAAATACATCGTAATTAAAAACACCAACTATCTTGAATAATGATGATTTTAAAAGTTCTATTGAAGAGGATTCTTCTAAAACATGTTAGAAATCTGTTACTCACATTTCTGGTGAATACATTTGTACACACTTAAACAAACTTGAAAAGGTGTGGAATGTATGCAAATGGATCCTACAATTGCTTACAGAATGAATAAAACTCAAAAGTTATTTATCTGCTCATCCCTTATTTTTCACAAGAAAAGTGAACGATTAATCTGTTACTTAAAGCCTTAAAAAATGGATCCAATATGCCACACCCAAGCTTTCAAACCATTAGTTGTTGTAGTCCAAATCGATTCCCGGATTCCCTATTCCATTCCAAAAAAACTAATGTTATGTCTATGGAGGACATTGGGCCATCACAAGTTTCTTCCCTAAGGCTAAACCATTAATTTTGACAACACAGAACAAATGGAAAATGCCAATGCTTCTTTCTTCAGAAATAGTCGGCGCTGTTACAGGACAAAGTAAGAACATTAAATGTGTTCTTAATCCATATTCTCACTGCATTTCTCAGAGATCAGAGAAAGATTCTCACTGCATTTCTCAGAATGATTACCATCTTTCGTGCTTTCACATCAAGCCACACATGATTGGGACAACTTCAATTAATGGTTTGGTTCGTCGCTCTATGTCATTTTTTGCACACTTTATGTTAATTAGACCGAGACGTACAGTTTAAAGTGAATTCCAAACCACTAACAAACATCCATGCCACCTCCAGAATTTAGACCTGAAGCCTGTGGTTCCAAAGGTGAGAGCGCTAGCCAATTGGCCATCAGGCCACTTTGAATGAATGACATGACGAGTGAGCCGTGGTCAAAACATAGATGGCCCAGATTTTTATTATTAAAGACCAGATATTTGATTCGAAAGGTACATACGAGCTTCATTCATTCTTTAGCAAATTTGTTTATTTCCATGTATAAAGTTCATTTCGTCATCATCATCATCATCATCATCATCAGTGGCGCAAAATAGCCCCATGGTAGGCCAAGGTCATCTGCCTATTGGCAGATTTCGAGACAGGAGATGTTTTTTATAGGGCAGGGTTGTCAGCTCTAAATCTAAAGCTCTGCAGTCATATTGGACGACGGCCTATGATTTAAAGTGGATTCCGAACCACTCTAAACATGCATGCCACTGCAAGGACTCGAACGCGCAACCTATGGCACTGAGCACCAGAGCGCTTCTCACTCGGCCATCAGCCCCCCATCATAATTATACTACGACTTAAAGTTTTATTTTAAAAACAAATGTCAGATTATTTTTGGTTGACTAATTTTTCATACATGACTCAACGATAGTAACTTTTAAAATTCATGTATATTAGTTTTAATACAATTGAGCAATACGATATTCAATTAATAAATGATGAATTTGATTATTGAGCATTCTAAGGGGAGGGGGGGAGAAAATTCATACAGGAAAAAAAATCTGTAACATTTTAGAGAAATTGAATGTTTTTTCAGGACATGCATAACATTAGAAATTAGATATAACTACAGGTGTTGGAATTATTCTAGGTTAACTGTTCATAATTGTCCAGTTTGGTAGATTGGTTTGGTTTGTTGTTCTATTGTTATTTTTTGCACACTTTGGGCGAATTAGACCGGGACCAATAGTTTAAAGTGGATTCTGAACCACTACAAACATCCATGCCAGCATCTGGATTCGAACCTGAAATCTGTGGTACCAACGGCCAGAGCGCTAGCCAATTGGCCATTAGGCCCCCAGTTAAGTAAAAGAGATCCTGGGCTGATTAGAGGTATTGCAGACACTCTTGGGTTCTAGCTCTCGGTATCACAGATTTCGGGTTCGAGTCCTGGTGGTGCCATGGATGTTTGTAGTGGTCCGGTCTCCTATGTCCGTAGAGCATCACAGAGCCAATCAAACTTCTATTTCACCCACGACATTCCCAAACTGTGAAAGGGTCAACTCAGCTCTAAGACACAGTAATGTAGTGTAGTAGTAGACACTCTTGGGTTTCTAGCTGTACTTCATCGCCAATAGTTGAAAGGAGATGATCGATACTTTGTAAATGAGATTAATCCATATCGAATGCCATAGTAAATCATGGTACTAAAATGTTGTCGAATTAATTTCAATTTTTTGAATTGACATAAAATTTTTAAATTGCTGAAAACAGCAAAAATAGCGCAAATGTTCGTATGACAACACGCAAAAGATGAAAAATATCAAACTTTACGACAGATATGTTAGTTTGCGAACGCAACACTAGCATGGCTAGTTACGGATACGTAAATAACAACCCCCCGTATCTGTGATCTTATTTTGTCAAAAGTAAATATATTCAGAAAGTAACAAATTCTGTTCGGCATCTTATTTATGCTTTTGGTTTTAGGTGCAGTGCTGTGTCCAGCCGGTATGATGCTCACCGCTAAAGATTTGGCGTACAGGTTCACAGCATTTAAACCTGTTAGCATAATCGCCCACGAATCGGTTACGGAAAGGATTGATCAAGTAAGTTTAAAACCGGGTTAAGAAGATATAATTAGAAAAGTGAAATTATTAAATCACCAGATGATCATCCGATTCTAAGTGACCTTAGTTTTTAAATTTGAATTCACTTAAAAAACGATTTTAATGCAAAATAGCTTATAGTATATTATTAATAAGACTCATCATAAAGTGAAAATCGCATGCATTTTTTTTTTTCTTCTAATGCAGATGGCAAACACTTAGACACTTGGTCTTGGATGTAATATAAAATTTTTTTTTTTGCTTGCAAACGTTACTTTTTTTGCATTACCCAGGGGCGCGTGTCATATATGAAGATAAGCCACGGACGCGGAGTAACAATGCCCCCGCATTTTTTTTTCTACGATCGTATTCGACCGGGACCTACGGTTTAAAGTAAATTCCGAACCACTACAACATCCATGGCACTTAATTACTGAATCGAACCCGTTTGAAAAAACCTGTGGTACCGAGCGCCAGAACGTTAAAAATAGCCATTTCGGCCATTCAGGCCCGCATTTTTTATTGCAATAGTGTAAAAATAACAAGCCCAACTAAACCAACTCTTATTCTATTCATGTCAATTTAAAAAAAATAGTAAGACTATAGTAACATTTGGATTTTTTATTCACTTTAAGGGAGAAAATAGTTTTGTACAAACCAAACGATTGTACTAAATATTGTACGAGATGCGGCTCCTTTAGAGCCAGAGGATTCCATTTGAATTATCTACAACATCTTGAGTTTGCCATTTAAAAGATTCTGAGAATTTTAACAAGGTTCTGTTTTCGAAAATAAATGGCTCTTTAATTTGTTAAAAAGTCCATATATAAAAATTCCAATGACCCATATATCAATCAGTACAATGCATGTAGAAATATATACGGACATTTATCATTTAAAAATGCAAAACTTGAATTTAAATGCCCATTTTTTACAAGATTATTAAAGTTTTCTTTTTTATTATTTGATGTTTTTTTTTTTACAGGTCATTACATCTTATTCCACTTTGAAAACAAAAATATGTGTTTCTGAATCGGAAACGGAGTAAGTTTTTGAGTTTTATTGTAAGTCGGAAATTATTAATTTTTTTTTTTTTCTATTTTAAAGATAAAAATTATTATTTTGTATATTATATCATATACTGAACACGCACGCCACTAATTCCTACTACAAAGTTAAGCTTTTTCAAACATTGCAATTATTTTTGTGCACTCAAATTAAAAACATTTTTTTTTAACCTGTAAATTTAAGACATTTTTTGAAATTCTGCATTATAATAAAGCTAAGTTGAAATCTAGAATATAGTATTGTACACTTGAGGAGATCGCCAATCTTGCAACCTGGAATATTTCGCCAATGTTCCGCCAATTTCTTTAGGGTTACAATACTTTAAAGGGATTCTTATTTTTCCGAACAATGTAATGACTATTTATTTTTACTTTGATAGTTATTTGCAGAATTTTTTTAATTATAGTAAATAAATGACATAAATATATATTCTTTTAAATATTTATTCTGATAAATTATTGATTATTCTGGGATTATTCTTATAACGTATGTTTACAGTATATAATACAAAAAAATGTTATGATGTTGCACTCATGAAAATACGAAACAAACAAAAAATCGAGTTTTAAATTTATTAATAACTTATATTTGATTATCAAATAATTATTTTCTTTTTAATGCTGTTGAAATAATTAAGGTTTTATAACTACCATTGTCTTTATTTAAACGATGCATTTATGTGAGTTAGCAAAATATAATTCTACGTAATAATTTGGCGATAAAGCGATTAAATTTGGCGTAAAAGGAATTTAGGAATAAAATTTTGGCTAAATAATGATATATACTGAATTGAAGAAAACAGATTTATTGAATTGATTTTTTAAACCTTATTTTATGAATAACTATAAATAGTTTATATTATAATTTCAAGTACTGAATTTTTTTATCAAATTCTCAATTCAAATTGGTGAAAAGTTGATTAAAATCAATTTTAATTAGTTAAAATCAATCTTCAACCAATCACCAATTTTCAGTTGGTGAAAATAGTTGTATTCATCAGTTGGTCAAAATCAATTCATCAATATTATAAAATTGGTTAAAAATTATATTATAATGTGCAGGTTGGGCAACCAGATTGACTGAGTCCGGTTGGGTTGAGATAATTGAGGCACAGATTGGAAAACTCATAGCTTTATTTACACAGGCACAAACATCACTCACTTACAATTAGATAAATTAGACAACTTACTTAAAAACAGATAAATATAGATTCGTGGAAGGACTTTACTTCTAGGCCAAACACTCGAATACTCAGCTACGCGCAGGATGCGCGAAATATACTTCCTCTCCGGGTAAGAGTCTGTAGGCCAAACATAAACCAGGGTTGCATAAATTCAGGACGTTCAGGAGGGATGCATAAATTCAGGGTTGCAGGCTCTTGGATAATATATTTAATGCAACCCTGACTGGAAACTAAACGTTTCTCAACAAAATCGCATAGCTGCGCTATACTTCCCAGGTGAGAGTCTCGAGACCGACTGGCCATTTCTCCTGAACGCCAAATGGCGCTCAGGAGAAATGTGTAGGTGGAAGCACGGTTATAGTGTGATTTTTAAAACCATTTCCACATCTCCAGTTGTTCAAGTATTTTATAAAAGGATTAATTGTTAGATGTATATAAAAAAGTTTAAAAAACACTACTTCAACGAGTATTAAATTCTTATTATTTTGAGAGGCAATTTTTCGGATTGTATAAAGCTATTGTAACGAATAAAAATAACTGTTTGTGGTAAGATTTTATAACAGGTTGAAGATAAGTAATAAATATAGGCATTATAACTGGTTCCGATAGATTTGTTCTAGACATTCTTTTTGAATAAAAGTTACTGAAGTAGTTAAATTTACAGCATGTCCCGCCCTTGTCCTTGATATTATAAATTGTGAATTATCGATATTCAGAATTTACATTAAAATTAAAAAAATTTCACCAAATTTAATTTATTAATTATATTTTTGTTATCTTTTTGAATTTTTTAGTAATAAAGAAGGATGGCTTAACTTTCATCGCCTTCTAGATCATGTTGCGGAAGATCATAAGGTAAAAATAGATTTATTAATGTACAAAAAAAAAGTGAATTGTTGTTTAATTACATTTTTTTACAGGAGAGTAGCAGACAAAAAAAAAAAACAACAACTTCTCTTCTGAACTTCATATGCTAATATTTTTAAAATTTCTACATTGAAAGTGTGTGTATATATATTATACATCTATTTTTAACATGCATTTTCATATGATCTTTAACTTTTTATTCATTAGAAGCTAGAGAACATTAGATTGTATCAATTAAATGCGTTTTCCTGTTGTACTTCAAATTTTAGCAAATATTTTAACAAAATGTGAGTAATTTTTGCTGAAGAATAACAATATACATTCCAGTGATGCAATTTTGAGACATAACAATAATAATAATTAATGACAAACTAATTCTTTAAAATAAAAAAATTATTTTAAACTTTATTTCATACATGTGAGTTGTATTCTTACAAATTTATGTCTATTTCTCTTGAAAAGTCTTACAGTGCAAGGAGCCTAATGACAATGTATTAATTATGAAAATATAGTTAACCCAGAAATAGTTTTAGAGGGCAAAGAGAAGTGTTGATGTTCTGGTATGAGGCAAATATCAAAGAAAAAAACCAAAATAAAACAAGATACAAAGTTCTTTAATGAAAATGATAAATTCGTCATTTTCTAGTGGACTCCATCACATGTTTAAACTGATGGAAACCTAAGAGCAGATCTTCTGGCAAAAAAAAAAAAAAAAAAAAAAAAAAGGAGCAAAAGTTCCTGGGCGGTGACCTGTCCTTCTTGACTCTTTTGAGAAGAACTATACGGGAGGAAATTAAGTCATCGTATATTAGTGAATTATTATCTAATACCAAAATAAAAGTCTGGGGTGTAGGAAAAATTTAGTGGAAAAACTCGCAAAGATGCCGTTGCCCATTTTAAGTTAAGAACTGGACATGACTGCCTGGCCGAACATATGAACAAAATAGGGATTGTGAACTCTGATATATGTGTTTTATGTAAGACAGAGAAAATGAATAAGGACCATCGACTTGTTTGCTCGGAATTGGACTCTAATTTGCAATAGAATGATGATTTGCGCAACAGAATGGTGATAACTTGCAACTAAAGATTAAAAATTTGTATGAAAAACTGAACATCATACAAATTACTTAAAAATGATTTATCAATGTATCTCTTATTAAAAGCTATTGTTGTTCACTTTCTTCAAGTAAGAGTGTAATTTTTGGTAAAGTTAAAAGAATAAATTTTGTCATTTGTATTCGGCTGAAATCAATAATTTATTTATTACTAGTTACAAAGCTTGACAAATTATTGATTTTCAATCATCTACTTCATTCCAATAATTTCATAAATTTTATTAATATGAACAAGACAAAAATACTCCATCTGTATTCCGCCTTGAACGAATGTAGATACAAATACTTTGTGTAAAATTACTTCTTTATGTCAATATCAATGCAAAAAAATAAAATAAAAATAAATAAAGATTAAGAAGAACATAATATTTAATCTTTATTTTAATTTAGTGTATAGAAACAAAAAGTGACGAAAGCATGATGGTATTTTTTACAAGTGGAACAACTGGCCAACCCAAGATGGTGGAACATTCGCATGCCAGTTATGGCTTGGGACATTTAACTACTGGAAAGTAAGATATTACAAGTAACCAATTTGCATTAATTCACTTTAAAAAATTGTTTTTTAGTAATATATGGAATATTTGTATCTTTTAGAATCACCCAGATACTTCACACTACAAAAAAAAAAATAATAAATAAATAAATAAATAAAAAATTAAAAATAAAAATAACTGCAGTATCATATTACATTTCAAGATTATAATTTTAAAATTTTATGTTTAATTTGTATGGAAACTAAGATAATTTTATGTTTTTCAACATTGGATTTTTTGTATTTTCTTATCTTCGGCTAGATAATATCACTGATAGATAGATATATAGATATTAAGTATATAGATTAAACTCTTCGATCGGGACAACTTTCCCGAAACAACAAGTAAGAATTTTAAAAGCAGCTAGTTATATTTCAAATAGGGGTAGACATTTATTTCTAGAATATTTTAAAAGATAAACTTAAATATTATATTGCTTATTTTTCTCAATATTAACTACAAGTGCGGTAAAATGTCTATAATTTTTATTAAAGAATATTAACTGCTGACATATTAAAAATATTAACAAAGAGGTTAAAAAAGTAATAAAGTTGCTTACAATACGGAGCATTTTGATGTGAGGTCATTTGCCACTACAATGTCAGATAAATAGCAGATTTAGCATTATTCAGTGAAGGGGGAAACTATACAGAATCCCTATTTTTTCGTCCCAATTTGGAATGAAAAACTCTGAGGAAAGTTCTTAAGCTCGCATTGTCCTCCCAACCCCTCCGACCCCAACAAAAGGATTTTCGGCTGACGAATTTATCATTCTCGTTCCCGGCATAGAGATGGAAGCCCATGATTGTCAATTAAATAAATTGTCCAACACATTTAATTCGGATGAAATCCGGATGTCATATTATCCATCAGAGATCTGCTCCGGTTCACAGAAAGGTGAAATAAGCTCCTGAAATAAATTCTTAATTCGGATGTGCAACACGTTATCCATCGAAGATTCGCTCCGGCCCACAGAAAGATGAAATAAATTGCTTAATTCGGATGTCCAGCATATTATCCATCAGAGATCTGCTCCGGTTCACAGAAAGGTGAAATAAGCTCCTTAATTCAGAAGTGCAACACGTTATCCATCGAAGATTCGCTCCGGCCCACAGAAAGATGAAATAAATTGCTTAATTCGGATGTCCAGCATATTATCCATCAGAGATCTGCTCCGGTTCACAGAAAGGTGAAATAAGCTCCTTAATTCAGAAGTCCAACACGTTATCCATCGAAGATTCGCTCCGGACCACAGAAAGACGAAATAAGCACTGAAATGATTTGGATTAATTATAAACTTTCCTACAACAATTTGTCATTATTTTGCTTTCAATTAATACTTATTGTGTTTGATAAAATGTCGAATTTAATTTTTCTCTCAGAAAAAAATCGATCTCAAAAAGATCTATTCATATTTTAAAGTTCAACAAGATCGAATCATACTTATACCTTATCAATCTCATATAAGGTAAGTCTCATGAAACTGTGATAAAATTGCATAGCTAGCTCGCAGTGGGATTCAGGCTCGAATCCACTCATGGCGTCCATTGCAGTCATTGCTATTAGAAGCAAGGAAAAGCGGTGGCAAATGGGAAAATATAAAGAGTGTCGCATTGACAATCAAACTTTCTGGTGGGAGTTTCCAGATTTGCTTATATGCTACACACAAATGCGAGGTTTTATGTGTAGATGCGATGTCCTTTTGGAAGGAATGTCATTTTCTTATTCCTGATCGGTGAGCTAGCTGTTCGTAGCAAACATAAGTGTGTAACACAAAAAGTTTTATGTAGTGTCCTCTCTGATCTAAATATTTAATTTATCTAATTCACATTTTAAGAGGCTTTTATTTTATTATACTGCAAGGCATTTTCAAGACCTGACGAGTGAAAGTATATTTTGGAATCTCAGTGACACCGGATGGGCAAAGACAGCGTACAGCGGAATATTTGCTCCCTGGCTCTTCGGCGCATGCGTGTACGTGCATGGCATGTCCAGATTTTCTGCATCTCAGACTCTTCAGGTAATTAGTTATCTTGCTGGAATTCAAAATCATTTCGGAAAACATAAATGAAAGCAGCTTTTAATATATGCCATAAAACTTTTCATTAATAATTGTTCAAAAATATAATTTTTTTCAATGTGTTTTGCATGTGATATTTAAAGTTTCAGTTTTTAAAAAATTCCTTATTATTTTTCAGATCCTGGCGAAATATCCCATCGACACATTCTGCGGCCCTCCAATGGCATTTCGAGCCATGGTGCACGAGGATCTCAGCAATTATAAATTCTCCAGATTGGAACACTGCTTAAGTGGAGGGGAAGCTTTGGTAAGATTCGTGGTATATTTCACTGCTTACATAAAAAAATGTTGATTCAATATAAAGAATTTGAAACTGAAACTATGAATAAGAGGAAAAAAAATCGAGAAATATTTTTCATCCTTCAATTAAAATAGTTGTTTACCGACTTTCTCAAAAATAATTTTCTATTTTATGTAGTAATTCAATGTAAATGTCACTCTTTTGTGTAGTGATTCAATGTAAATGCCACTATTTTATGTAGTAATTCAATGTAAATGTCACTCTTTTGTGTAGTAATTCAATGTAAATGTCACTCTTTTGTGTAGTGATTTAATGTAAATGCCATTATTTTGTGTAGTAATTCAATGTAAATGTCACTATTTTTGTAGTAATTCAAATCATTATGTGCAATTTATTTTTACATTATAGTTTTTAGTTTGTGTTTATAAGAAATGAAGTTTAAAAGGTGTTTACCAACCATGATTTCGAGAGGCTTGGATGTTAGTTGTTTTTATGAAAATATTTTGAAATTTAGTTTTTGTTTTCTCTGAATCATTGTTATTTAAAATGGTAAATTGAGTATTACGTAGATTCGTCATCATGCTGCCTCTGCAAATATTTTCTCATTTTTTCATATCTCATTTATAACGTGATAGGAAATTTTCCTGGTTACAAAATAAAAATATGTTTGGTTTTGCATGATAATTTTTTATAACGATTAGTCCTTTTTAGACAATTTTTCAGACTTTTTTTTTATTGTTGAATTATTCGTATAGGTGCAAGTACGAATCAAAAACTTCGACTCGAACAAGTTTTCTCTTGTCAAATATAATTAAAGGTAGAAAATGCTAAGTGTAGTCGTCATCTGTGCAGCTGGATCTGGGTGTGGTTGGGTTGATACACTTTAAGAACACACAGCTTTATTTTCAAGCACGTAAACACGACACACATACAGGGCCGGATTTAGATGAAAAGAGGCCCCAGGCTATTCCACTTATGAGGCCCTTTCACCTCCCATTTTTAAATTACATGAGAGATAATAAAATGCATCATTACCATGATATATATGTTAAATGAAACATGTTGTGATGGGTACTAATCTTTATAAAAAATGTGACATGGATAATAAATAAAAAAAAAAAGTCGAGAACACTTATTTGGACAATTAATTTTAGCACCCTATATAGTACTTGTAACAATAACTAATCAAACATAACACATAACATTTACAAAGAAACAAAATTCAAATAATAAAAATCTTTGACTACGAAAATAAAATATGCAATAAAAATTATCATATTTTCTATCAAATTAAATCAAATATGTTCAATACATGAAATATTAAAGCAAATTCAATTCAGATAAATTTATTTCATAATAATTCGCATTTAAAATTTAAATATGAATTATTATGAATTTTAAGTTTTAAATTAAACCAAAAAATGGGATTTTATTCAAACAAAATCCAGATCACTAAAAAGAAAATATCAAATTGTATATCATATTAAATTTTATGTTGATAGTTATTTTATTAGTGTTTACTGTTTTTAGAATAGTGCAATTCTAATTTTGCTAACAATTTGAATGTAGGCCCATCTTGAGGCCCTAGGCTGAAGTCTAGTTAGCCTATAGGAAAATCCAACCCTGCACACATACAATGATTAATACACATTTAAAGATATACAATTAAAGATTAGTGGAAGGTTTCCACTACCAAGCTGTAAATAAAGTTATTCGGGTGCACGCTAGATCGCGAAATATACTTCCTCTCAGGACTAGAGTTTGTAGTTCACTAAATATACAGGATTGGGCTAAATATTATTTCTCTTGAAAATTGCGCTTCTCTCAGTAGCAGCGCCGGTTGCACTGTACGTACTCTGTGGTGATAGTCTTGATGCCTACTACATATATGTTAACTATTAAGAACCAAACCGTTAATACCGAACCGAACCGAACCGAACCGAACTGTCTTCCTTCAATAGGAAGACAGTTTGGTTCTTAATAGGTTAACATAAATGTGAATGTAAATTTTCCGGAAATTGCTTTCTAATAAAGTTGTGGATAAAGTTAATAAAAATCATGAACTGAATAATGACTGAAAATATCTCCTTTTTAAAAGAAAGTTGAAAACGTTCTTTCAAAGATAGTTTAATAGTGAAACTTTTTTTCTAATGATCTAATAATTGTGTTTGTTAAGGTTGTTCAATTATTGCTTTTTTTATTTATTAAAGCTATTTAAAAAGAATTGTGTTACAATTAATATTTTTGAAGGAATGTTGATAGTGAGTAATTTGGAGAAGAAAAAAAAAACTGGAATCTATCAAACTTGTTGAATGTTTGAAATAATGAAGCTTGTTCAATTTAAAAGTTTTCTGTCAATTATCAAGACAAATTTAATTAACGAAATGTGAAATATAATTTTTTTTTCTTAGTTATATCATATCATGTCGTATTGTTATAGTTTAATATTTTCACTTGTGTAATGTTTTATAAAACTATAATTTAGTTACATTTAATTTAAGTAGCATTATATTTTCATTTTGTACCGTGCTTATCTGGGTTAGAATAACCACACTGTAGCCCATACATGTCGTAAAAGGCGACTAAAATGGGCATCCAGTGCTCATGTATATAACCGGGTGGGGTAAAGTCAAGCTTCGCTTTTGGGTGCTCCATGGCTTTGTCCCCATCCCAAGGTCAAGGACAAAAAAGAAGATGCATTTTTTTTTATCCTTCATCTTGATTCGTTGTTTTTAAGATACCAGATCATGGACTTGATCTAGATGTTAATGCCGATCAAGGGGATAAGAAACAACATATTTTCATTTTGCCATCAAAAAGGTTTATTAGCTTGGATTATTATAATGAAAAATTATTATCAACAATTATTATTGATTTTAAAAGAATGATCGCTAATTTGATTAGAATGAAAAAAAAAAAAAAAAATACAATGCAAATTTGTTTTTAGTTAAAAATTGTTTGACGTACTGCTGTTTAGTTTTTCAGTTTAAAAAAAAAAATATATTTAAATTTTATCCAGAATCCTGAAGTACTAAAAAAGGTGGCAAGATGCTACAGGGCTGAAAATATACGAATGTTATGGGCAAACTGAGTTGGTGAGTATATGCATTTCTTAAGTTTATATTTTAAATATAGTTATTATTTTCCTCTTTAAACAATGTGAACTATGTAAATAGAATGTTTGATAAAAATTAGGTAATATATTTTTTTATTCAAACAAATAATGCAATCTTAAATTAATATGATTCAGAAATAGAAATTCTTAAATCAATATTGAAAAATTAAAAATTAACAATTCAGCTGTAATACACAATTATTTCATCTAATCAACTGTAATATATGTACAATTCAAATCAGACTTAGTGTGTAAAATAGCCAAATAATTTTTCAATTGTTTTTGGTTATAGATATTTAAGAAAAAGTCTTTGAACGCATAATACGCTATCTTTAAAATGGTACGGATATTTTACATACAAGCGTTAAGCTTAGCAATGCGTTAAAAGCTTGTCTAATTTTTTATTTCAATATATAGCAAGACTTTAAATATTAGATAATACAAAAAAAAATATAATAATAATAATAATAATTTTAAAAAATCTTTCGTTGTTTTTAAATGTCTTGTTTTATAAACTCTTTAAATTTTAACATTAATGAGGTTCGAGTTCTACTTGAGCAGACCATGAATAATTCATGAATCTGTGATGAAATTGCCTTTCTGGAAGATGTTTTAGCGATTACTTCCCCATATATGAATGCATATGGAAGAAAAGTCGGAAACCTCCTTCCAGGCAATACGACACTCTATGCTAGTTGCTTTACACGAGTTGTCACAATAGCTATCAATTATACCCTTTTTTTTTTAAAGCAGTGACTGCAATGGATACCACCAGCAGATTAGAACCTGACTCCTCCTGCACGCTGGTTGGGTACTTGCCCCTCGACCACGATTCGGATTTTGACATCATCTGCCTCCAGAGCATCATATATGTATCAGTTTGAACATGAAACCTTAACACCTTCGTTGTACTACAGCAACCTTGAACGAACGTCTTCTTGGTTTGACATCTAGGAATTAGCTTCTCTTCTCCTTGAACCCAAAGAAAGAACGTCCGGTCTAAAATTTATCAAATCAATTCCTACTAGATGTGAAACTTTCTGATCGATTTCTCTTTTCGAGTTCAGAACAGTTCACTTTCAACGCACAACGGATCATTCACTGCGCCGTTCTATCCCAAAAAAAGAAAGGAACGAGTGTAAAATGCCAACAACTGAAGAATTTAAAAATTTACTTATGATTAGTTTGGTTCATCGCTCGCTCTACGGTCATTTTTGAACACTTCAACTAATTAGACCGGGATCTACATTTTAAAATGGATTCTAATCATTAACATACATCCATTCCACTTTCAGAATTCGAATCTGAAGTTTGTGATACAAAAGAGGCCAGAACGCTAGCCACTTAGCCCATCGGGTAGCTAAATTAATTAATAAAAACTTAATTAAGGAAATTAAGATTTCACATTCGATCACTATCTTCAAGATTGGAAGTAGCTAATTGAAACGAAAAATTTAAAATAGATTTTTATTTTAGCATGTGGAGTCAATTTTTATAATATCCAAATAATACAGAAAATGTTTTATTGAAACACTGGACAAAATAGTAAATGGAGTAAATTTATTGTTTTGCTGTGTTAATTTTTAAGTTAAGGATTGTTTACTTTTGAATAAATAAAAGAAAATTCTAAAACTTTAAACAAGTTAACTAATAACAAAATTCAATTGCATAATGTTTACTATACAGACTATTACGTTTTACAGGTGTTGTCTATCGGCATGTATAAATGCATAGAGTATAAACCAGGTTCACTAGGAAAACCTTCTCCTGCTCTAGACATTGTGGTAAGAATAACAAAATAATTATAATCATGAAATGAGCTAAACATGAATAACTTTTTATTTATTTATCACGATTAAGTATTTTATTAGTTCTTTTTTTTAAAATAATTGTTGAAATAAAGGAAAACAAATTTATTATAATTGAATAAAGACATTGTGACTTCAATTGTTTTACCAAGAAAAGTTATCAAATTTGAATTTAAATGGCGTCACTGAATGCACATGGGACAATTTGAATTTAAATGGCGTAACTGAATGCATATGGACAATTTGAATGAAAATGGGATTATCTAATAAGTAACAATGCCATATAGAGTATATATATAGATTAACTAAATACTCTATACATAGTATGACCATTTAATAACTTATCAAAATAAAAGTTTTTCATTAATCGTTATTAAAATCTATATTGTGTTCTGTTTATAAAGATTTCAATAAAGTAAATCGTATAAAAAATGATCTCTCAACCATAATAATGTTCGTTATAATGTTTTCTTATACTATACTTTGAATATCTTCTGTAGCTTGTCGGATATATATAGTGTGTTTGTGTATGAATATATATATATATATATATATATTCAGTTAATTTTGCTCACAACTTCTTAATGTGAATATTTTGTATTTTACCAAACAGATTCTGGATGAAAATGAAAATGAATTAGGGCCTGGCGTCACAGGTGAAATTGCATTGAAAAAAAGGGACGGAAAAATATTTGGATCATTTATGGGGTATAAAGTAAGTTAGTTGTGACTTTTAATTGAAAGTATAAATAAAAATTTAGGAAATTATAAAAATAAATATTTTAAATTATTTTATGGAAGAATTGAAATTTTTTGATTTTAAAACTATGAACTTACTTTCTTATTATCATTAAAATACTGTAAGAAAAAAGTGTGTAAAATGACTGAACCAGAAGCCACCTGATTGCAACGAAATTTCATGTGCATATATATTGCGATCCAACATGTAAAAATATTAAATTGTAGCTTCCAATGAATGATTAACTGAGAGCCAGAGTATCACAACTAAACATCTGAATAGTGTGTAAAAGTGAAAATATTACACATGTACGCTATAACTTCCATTTGAATTTGATTTAGTCTCTCACATTGATTGTTCCAATGCCATCCATATGGATTATCTCGCAATATTGCTCATTATATTATTTCAAAGAAGTGTGCAATTGGGGTAAAAGAAGAGGACTGGTCAAATATAAAAACTGCTTCACATTCGAAGAGATGCCATCAACTGACGTTATTAAACACCAAAGCGTACCATAGCAAAGCGCAGCATCAAGAAATCAACTGTAGACCTAGAGATACAACAGAATGCATGATAGATCAATCTGATTCATCGTCATTAACAATTCGATGCATAGTTGTACCTTGATACCAGAAATAGACAGTTTGACCTGGCTTTTCTAAAAACCGGGTCCTACACGTTTATCTCATTTGTCTATGCGATGATCCGGCCCTGTCCAAACTGTCACCAAGAAACGGCGTCACACTTTTCGCTTTTAGTATATTAGTTTCAGTTTGATTTCTTTATGTTTTACGTATTTTGAGGCAATAAATGCCTTTTATATCTGCCAGTAAGCAGACGGCCTTGGCCACCATGGGGCTGTTGCACCAATGAAGAAGAAGCAGAAGAAATACTTTTTATGTTATATTATATCAAAACTGCCAGCCATTCATATCTTTTTTAAAAGAAAATAATTTAATTAATAATTTAATAAAATAATTTAATTGGGTTACGAAGAAATTGTGTAAAATTAAAGGAATCAAGAAAAATGTTTTTTTGAAAAGTTGGTTAACATTATTACATCGACTATCGTATCAAACACAATCACCAATTTTTTCTTTCATCTGAACCCTTTTAGATAATTGTAAAAAATTTATTAAATGTGATTATTTATTTAGGATGAACCAGAAAAGACGAGAAAGAGTCTGACTGAAAACTACTTTCACACAGGAGATATAGCTTACTATGATAAGGATGGCTATTTTTGGTTTGTTGGCAGAAACGACGACCTCATCAACTCAGCTGGGTAATCATTACTGATTTATTTACTTTCACATTAGAAAATAATATCTAAATTTTTAGAATAATTGCTATTAATAGTATTTTAGAAACAAGGGACTATGACAACTATGAATTAATGCTCTCCATAATGGTAAAATTGGTATAGTAACTATGATATGTAGATCCTAAGGTAAAAAAAAACACATTAAATTGCTACATGTTACATTGTAATTAATCTTAAATGCCTTTGTATTATTATTAAATTATTTCTGGTTGTATAATAAACTGGTAAAGATGATAAAGTGTACTGAAAATTATAAAACATTTTATATATTTTTTATATTACAATTTGATTATTTTTCCTTTACTTTCATTTTTTATTTATTTTTTGATTTATAGTCTTTGCTACCATTGTGTACATGTCTCATTTCAACTTACATTTAATAATTTTTTTCTCAAATATGACTGAAAACATCAAATGTTCTTATATATTTTGGGTTAAACTTGCAAGTATTATTTTTCGTAGCATAAATAATTGTCGCACGAGTTTCAGAACATTTATAAGACAAAGATCATAAGAAACAGAAGAACGCAAAGAAAAAAATTAAGTGGACAAGTGGAATTATTAAAGCATTTTCAAATCATTTATATATATTCTTGAAATTTGTTGAAATCATTAAATACAATAATTTCTTTGGTAATGAACTTTTAAAATAATATTAAAAATTAAAAAAGAGTTTTGTTAAAAAATTAACAACAAATTCAAGCAAAACAAAGTACTACTACTACTACTACATCATCACTGTGCGAGCTGGCAGCTTTACAGTTTGGGAATGAGGTGGTTGGAAAAGTCTGATTGGGCTCTGTGAAGCACTACGGTCCTATAAGACCGGGACCTACGTATTAAAGTGGATTCCATGGAGCGCTGGACTTCGAACCCGAAATCTGTGGTAGTGAGCGCCAGAGAGGTAGCCACTCGGCCATCAGGCACCAAGCAAAAAAAAAATTATAAATTAAATTTCAACTCAATAGCTGCAATAAAAACATCCAGTTAACTGTACGAAAGCAAAAGCCTCAACTGACCATGATTATCAGTTATTCGATAATTTTTACATTGCTCCATAGGTAATATTGAATAATGGAGACTTTTAGAGAGGCCTTTTTTTTCATTCTACTCTGATAACGCTGTAGATTCTATCTCATGTTGTTCTAATAATTTCATGTAGTTTCGAGAAATATCGATATTATGAGATGTTTTCTATCGGACAACATTCCAAAATACGTGGGCCTGATAACTCTGGCGTTCGGTACCACAGGTATCGGGTTCAAACCCCGGCGTTGCCATAGGTGTTTGTAGTGGTTCGGAATCCACTTTAAGCCGTAGGTCCCGGTCCTAATAGGATCGTAGAGAGCGCTGCGGGGGCATTTCCGCGTCCGTGGCTTACCAGAAACACGCGCCCCCTGGGTCATGCAAAGTGAGTAACATCGGTGCAGCCCTTATGGCATAAAAGATCACGGTCTATTTACCAGCTACATTAGAAGAGAGACATTCCAAAATACTTCACCAAGTTTGTGATCGAGACCATCGAATTAATCCCAGCTTAGGTATACGTTAGTCTTTCACTTTGTATAATGTGCATTTGGCAGAAAAAAGAGCAAAGGAGTTTTTTTTTTATAGAACGAAACAGCAATGAAAATTATTTAAACGATAAATACTTTGAAAAATAATTATTTATGACAAATAAACGATTTGTATACATTTACAAAAATATTTGTAGCGGTTTTTTTTTTTTTCAGAAATTATCTATCTATAATGCTGAATATTAAATATCTTTGAGTTAAGTGTCTTATTTTTTAAATATTTTTTAATCTTTTCAGATATCGCATCGGCCCTTTTGAAGTTGAGAGTGCTTTGATGGAGCATCCAGCCGTAGTTGAAGTAGCAGTCACAAGCAGTCCTGATGAAGAAAGAGGAGAGGTTAGTAAAGAACGTGTATCTTAAAAATTCAAATGAAATTATTTTAGAAATTCAATGCACTCGTGGTGAAGGAGAAAACCACCAAACATAAAATTATGTAGTTCTTAGGACAATTAGATAAAATATGAAGGTTATTAAAGAATTTGCAATAATATTCTACAAAAATAGATATTTTAAAATGGCTTCTTTTAATGTGTTAAAGAAGTAGAATTAAAAATTCTCAAGATTTAATATATCAAAATGGACAGTTTGAAGGTAGTTGGTATCTGGAATGTCTAATCAAAAATGAGCCTTTTATTTTACTGTAACTTGTTTTATATCAAAATCAACCATTGTTAGTGGACAATTAGATCTCATATTCTGGTAATTAGTTAAAAAAATAAATTTCACACTAAATGAAAGTGACTTTGGTGAAATATTGTTTTCTGTTTCTTATTACGTGTTATTCTTCTTATTATTATTCTGTTTCTTATTACGTGAGGGACTTATTTTAGAAAAGTTAATGTAGCTAAGTCCAAAATTACTCAAAGCGTAAAAGGATTTATAAAGCTGGCTTACATTGAGAAACAAAAAATAATGCTAAGGGGACGAAAATGATTTAATTACAACAAATCGTGAGGTTTTGCTTTATATATCAGGTCTCTTGTCAAACGCTGAGTTTCCACAAATCTGTAATGAAATTTTTTTCAAGGAATGTTGATCTTTCTATATTTTTGGACACTGAATTTGTGAAAGAGTTTGGCGTAGGGCTGATAACCCTACTCCTTAAAAAGAAAACATCTCATGTTTTGAAATCTTCCAGTAAGCAGACGGCTTTGGCCCACCATGGGGAAGTGGCGTCAATGAAGAAGAAGAATTTGGGAAAGATAAGCAAAAAAAAAAAATTCTATCGTGAACAATTTCCACAGGAATTGAGAATTTCTTTTCCTTCTTTTGATTGTGAGAATTATACTATTAGGTACATTATGATTATCACTATTTTTTGCTGGCAAATTTTGTAATATATATTTAAATATGATTTTGGATACAAACCTGAGTCATTATGTGCATGTACTAAAAACACAACTTATTGTTACGTGTTTTATAAATAATCATTTCCCCTCGTGCTGCATGTTTTTTCTCGATATTCATTCTCACTTTATGGAAACTCTTTACGTAATACAGGCTAAATTCTTGGCAGTTCTGAAATTAGTGTATAGAAAACTGTTAGGCATACTTATAATGATGCAGAAAAAGAAATAAAGTATTATTTTGCAGATTTGTATTTTTATTTAGTATTTATATTGAATTATTACCAAGTAATTAATCTGGTAACATTTTGCATATACTTTCTAAAGATTACTCTCATTGAAAACCAAAAGATTTATTAAACGCTATACAGAAATCTAAAGTTTATTTTTCATTAAAGCAGTACTATCTTCAAAATAAATTTATATTGCTATTTTAATTATATTATGGCAGTTATATGCATAAGATTTCGAAAGTATTATTTTATTTTGTTTAATATAAAATACATAATAAATTATATAATTACAAATTACATAATTCTATGTAATTTGTAATTATGAAGCAATTTGCTTCCTACCCAAATCGCAGTTATTCCATGTGAAACTAATTTAGTTTCAAAGAACAATCACAGTTTCAACTTAAATTTTCATCACTCAATTGAATAAAAAAATATTTATTATGAATTTTTCTTAATTTTGAAAATTTTATATTTTATTAAATGTCGTAGATGTTATGATATAGATATTTTACTGAAATGTCAGGGGTATTCGACCCAAATGGAAATATTCTTTGTTCATCCAGTATAAAAAATTAACTTCCTGTGGTGGCAATATTGTGCAACGTCATTTAAATCATAATATGATAAATAAGATATAAGTATAATATATCATAAATTTAGTAAGCAATTGTATAATAAATCATAGGATTTAAGTAAATCCATAATTTTTAAATGTATATTAATTTTAAAAAAATCCATGCATTGTAGTTACAGTTTAAAAATGCTTAACAACACCTTTTAGAACAGTAAAACAGAAAAATTAATTTTTTATAGTTTGTGTAGGGAGAGTATTTCGTACGATGAATTTTGATAATAATAGTTATTATGTCTTAGTAAGATTTTCACTCATGTTTCAGGTCGTGAAAGCCTTCATCGTACTGAAGAATTTCCCCTCAGTCAGAAGAATTGAAATCAGCACTGATTAAAGAACTCCAGGACCACACAAAGGCGATAACAGCTCCTTACAAGTATCCAAGAAAAGTAATTTTATCTTTGCTACTAAATACAAGAAAATCTATCTATCCATCTATATATATATGCATTGCATTTGAGAGGCCTGAATGTGAGGTACTTCAGGGTTTTTGTATTTTGTATTGCGAATTCTATAATGGTGTGGTAACTGGAGTCACGGGTACTTGATAATCCCTGCACAAGGGAAACCATTACGCCTGTCTTCCCTATCCGATAGAGGAATAGGCTGACCTTATTTGGAATCGGTATAAAAAGAATTTGGTATAGATTAAGGAAGACAGAGGAAGAATTTTTATAGATTTATGCGTAAATTGTTTATGTCGTCAGATGTTAAATAAAATCCTGAAAATACAAATGGGAGTCATATTTGAAGGTTAGTACACGAAAACGAGCAACAAACCAAACTAAATCACTGGTTTTCATTCTTTATTCGTTTTGTACTTAATTTTAAGACAAATTTTGGTAAATCATTTATTATACGTTACAATAATAATCTTATTTTTGATAATATATAGTCCGATTATTTAACTATAATATTTTTTCAATTATTTTTACAAGAGTAGTTTATAGGAAATCGTATGATATGATAATGATACACTAATGATAATGATACGATTATTCTTTTCAAAGATATCAGTTTCTCGAAGTAAAATTTTAACATTTTAATTATATTTTATTTAAGAGTTGTTGAGCAAGTTTTTATTGTATTGCAGATTGAATTTGTGAAAGAGCTTCCCAAAACTGCCAGCGGAAAAATAAAGAGATTTGAACTGAAACAAAAAGAATGGGAAAAGGATTAAAAGTAAGTTAATAATAAAATTAGTAAAAAATAAATGAAAAAAAATAATGAGAAAATGTCTATTAAAATATTACACTGATCCATAATAATTTTTTAAGAAAAAATAATAGTGTTTCATAAAAAGTAATTACATCAACCGTTTATTTGCAAGCCTGACATTCCAATTTATTTTCACGGAAATTTGTTTGCAACTTATATCAAAATTGAATCTATCAGAATATTTGTTTTTTAAAACTCTATTAAGAACAAAGCTTAAAAATGATATAAAACTTTAATTATTTGATATGACACTGCCACTTAAGAAAAGTTAATTTTAAATATATAATCATAACACGAATATTCTAATCTTTAATTGTAGAAAAATTATACAAGCCTTTTTTAAATTATATTTTCTTTTCACTCTTTTAAGTTCTATTTTTTAAATGTTAGACCTTTATGACGGTTCAAGTAATTTTTTAATTTTATAAATATTTATAATTTGCATGCCCGATTCATAATTTAGTGTTAACGAGGGCCGTTGGTGAGCATTAGGGTGGAGGTTCCATCCGCTGGCGGCTTTGTTGTAGACACTGTTTCGAAATACGAGAAGACTCGATGGTGTTTGGGATGTTCAGCATCTTGCCTCGTGAGTCGGACTACCTATAAGAGTTTTTCAGGTTTACTCTCGTACGATAAGCAAATGCGGGATAGTTCCCCTTAAAAAGTCCTCCCGGGAGGCACTGCTCTCTTTCTTTAGCGACATGCAGCTTAGTCAGATTTCTAACTATGGGTGCTCCATCACAACAGAAGCTGCCCCATCTTCACTCCTTCCAAGGGACCACACTGGTTCTTGGACTTGGTCTAGATGTTGCTGTTCTACCAAATGGGATAAGAAACAGCAATATGCTTTCCATAAAAAATTCTAAGAAATTTTTGCAGCATTTTTTTTCTATATATGTGCCGTATTATTGTTATATTTTAATATTTTTTTGATGAAAAAATATTTGAATAAAATTCCCTATTTTCTCATAAACCTTGTTTAACCATATAAATTAATGTAACAATAATAAATATATTTAAGTGATTATTACATATTATATTTCGATGTATCAATTATTGTATTTTTTTATTTTTTCCATAGGTTGGTCGAAGTTGAGAAGTTTATCAAATTATTGTGTTGTGCTTATAAGAGTTTTTGTTGCAAATGTGTATTTTAAAAAATAAATTCGTCTCAAATGGTGTGTTTTTTTTTTCTAAATGTTTCATAAGATCTGACTCACACCCAAGGGCGCGAGCGGCTGGTGCGCTTCAGCCTCCCGGTCAAACCCATAAAGAAATGTGAGCAGACATTCAAATTTAAGGTCACTTCCCCTTAGGTCCAGCTGTTTTTTTGTGAAATATTTAGTATTTCAATAAATAATTTTTTTTTTCGTATTAATTCCAATTTTATCATAGCGTCTGAACTTGTTGATTGAGCCGTTATTTATTAGTTTGATGTTCCTTTTTCATGTTTTTGAACCAAATGAGCTCGTGTAAAAAAATTATTAATAAAATAATTAATGAATGGAGTTTTGACACACCTTTTCTATTACTTACAGTTTAGAAAAGGTAGCTAATTAAAAAAAAAAATGTATGACCTATTGAATACAAATTGAATTTTGTTGATCCATCAAGCCAAAATCCTGGGTGTGTGCCTGCATAAGATCATATGTTGTCATTTGTATATACAACTATTGAATTGATGACATATAAAAGATAACTTTTCTGACTTTAATAACTTGATAATCAAGTTATAACTTTCTTAACTTTCATGACATAAAAATTCATAAAATAAAAATTCATGACATTCACTGACAAATTTTTATTTTCACATTTAGTTTCAACTTATGGTGTTAAAACATAAAACCTTCATATTAAAAATTTTTAACATACCAAGAAGATTTTAAAACTTACGACTGATAATACTGAAATCTGTCCACATATAAAATCGCTAAAAAGTTGTATACAACCATTTCAACATTTTTGTACATCTTTATCAGGAGATGGTACTGATGTCTGATGTCAATATGATGATGGTACTGATGTCAATATTAAAAAGTGAAATTGCCGAATGTCTAAGAGGTTCAAGACAGCAAAGGAATTCATTAAATCCTTATCATGGGATTAAACTGTCTTGCAAACTGCAAATCTATTTCTGATGGCCACTGATATTTGACTACAGAAACGTTAGAAAATCGAACATTTTAACGACATTTTATAAATTTTGCAGAAAATCGGGCAAAAGTACGAGGTATAGTTAATTATATTGAACAATATTACTAAATTTATTTGAACTTAGTCCAAAGGATGAAGTTTTAAAAAAAATAAAAAAAAAAAGCTTGAATTCAATTTTCATAAGAGACACGTTTTGAAGAAATTTTTTCTATTAGAAAATTTCTTTTCTAGAAAAAAAAAAAAATCTTTCTTTAAAAATTATAAAATTTCTTTAGAAAAAAAAATTGTCTTGCAGTTAGTGAATCTCTTTCTCTAGAAAGAAACTTTATACTGCAATTCTGAAATAAGTGCAAAATGGTATATCTGAAAGTACTGAATAATAAGCACTAAAGGGATTTGACAAATGGGGAATGAAATTATACCGGGAAAAGAAATATGAAGGAGATTTGAATTTTACATGAAAAATGTTTTTAACGAATTTGCAAATGATGCAGAGTACTACTGTGTCCAAAAAGTAAGACCAATTTTCAATTTAAAATTCCCGGGGCTTATGTGATTTCAATTTTTTTTTTTTTTTTAGTTTGTTGGCACTATCCTTGACATCTGAGTGACGTTTTACGTCAAAATATTCATTAGTGCTTGAGTTACGCTTGGCTTTGTGAGACGCTAAAACTGATTCCGGCGATTTTTGAAATGTCTGAATTAATTGTGCTAAGAACTTGTATTCAATTTTGTTTGCGGAAACGAATAGAATGTCGCAGAAGGCATTCGGTGATCATTCCTATATCGCAAAGAAATGTTTAGAAGTGGTACAAACAGTTCAAAGAAGGCAGGGAAAGCGTTGAAGACTAAGAACCCTCTGGTCGACCATCAACCTCTACCAACGAAGCTCACTTCCAAAAAAGATTTGGGGCTTGCAAATAGTCGATTTACAATTAGAGACCTTGCTGATGATGTTGGAATTTCAAAAGGATTGATCAGTTCCATTTTGGGCTTCAAACGCGTTAAATCTCGATTGGCGCCGAAAACACTGAATGCGCCAGCTTACACTGCATTGATTTTTCGTGACTTTTTCGCCAAAAATGAAACCCATATCGTTCCACAACCACCGTATTCATACCGTGCGACTTCTCGCTATTCCCTAAACTCAAAAGACCATTCCGGGGACACCGTTTTGAGTCGATTGAAGAGATTCAATGTGAATCAGCGCGCTTTGAAGGCCATCCTTGTCGTTGACTTTTTAGCATGCATTGACGATTGGAAAAAAATTGCCATAAGCGCATTGTATCTGGAGTAGATTACCTTGAAGGCGATGAAATAAATTTGGAAGAATAAATGAAGAGTTATTGGAAAAAAAATAATTGGTCTTACTTTGGGGCACAGTAGTACCAATGCTGCGCATATGCGCAATATAGGCAAAGTGTAATCCCACATAAAATCAACACAAAATTAGAGATTAAAAAGTAGTTTTTTTTGTAGGAATGTTTAATTTTCATAAAAGATCTTGCTTGTCATTTAAAAAAGATACGTAACAGCTGTATCAGAATTTGATTGCAGTAGAAGGATTTAATATTTTGAAAGTTGTTACAAAACTACCACTCTTTGTGAAAGTTAATCCTATTTCAGTCTGCACAGATCCAGTTGTGATTTGAAGTATCTTGCATCAAGATGGAGACACTTTTATGTTATTGCTGATTTCTTTAAATCTAACGACCTTACAAATACTAATCTATATATAATACATATATATTAGTTATTAAATTTTCCCAAAGTAATTTTTAATTCAAATTTAAAAATTAATTTAATTTAAAGGAAATGCAAAATATATATAAAAAAAAAATATCTATTTTGAAAATTAGAGCAAAAATTAAAAATGTTTTCTTAATTTTTATATCTTTCTGAAGTATTGGGATTTCCACAAAATTAACTTTTAATACATGTTCCGTTAGTATTATTAAAACTCCTTTTTAAATATAAAAGCAAGTAAACTTAAATTAAAAATATTCTTTTTAATTTCATTGAACAATCAGTATAAAATATTGATGAAAATTTTTCAACAGAGTTTGTTTAAAAAGGAATGTAAAGATTATAACAAAATAAAAGTACTAGGATTTTTTTAACAACATTAAGCACAAAAAGAAACCAGAGTTTCATCATAAGTATAATTCATAAATGTGAAGCAAGCAAGATAAACGTTAAAAGATTAACAAATCAATTGCTAATAAATGCATTTTCATCATACAATGGCTACGACACCAATCACAACTGTTTTTTAGTTGGCATGCTTTCAGGAATTTTCTTTCTCTAGCCTTTGAGGGTACTAAACTAATAATTTTATATTTTCTCGAAATCTTGCAATTTTGTGAAAATTCTATCAACCAACATAACCAATCAACTCGTCAATCTTTTCTCTAAAATCACCAGTTCGGCTAAATTTTCATTTTTTGGTTTGTATACTATACTTTAATAATAAACAATTTATGCGAAGATATTTTTATTTTAAAACAATAGCACAAATGAAAAGAAGAATAATACCTTAAAGAAGGGAAACTCGTTTCTTGTAAGTAAGTACTTGCCTGTTCAAATTAATAACACAATTTTTAGAATTAATTATTCTTTTAACGTCAGCAAAAATATTAAAATAAATAAATAATACTGCAAACTAAAGAATGTCGTCATCGGAACTCACCCGTATATTTGTGTCAAAATAGTATTTTAGCTCTATATTAAGGAGTTCCTTTGACAGTCAGTTGCTTGAATAAAGCTTGCATTCAAGTTTACCTTCTATTTCATCAGGAACAAAATTTTAAAACAGTCATGTAATTTTTTTTCAAGTATTGTCAACTTTTTTTTTTCTTAACAGAACTGACAGCGAATTCTATATTTCAATTGACTATTTGTTAAAAACTTCCTCCAATATTGGAAAGCTCACAATAATATTGCTTTTCTTGCATCATTTCTATTTGTAACTTAGGCAAAAATCATTGAAAATCAAAGGTATCAATTCCATTTTCTCATTCTTTCTGTATGCAAAATCTTCGCTTTTTCAAAATTTTCACATTGAAATTAGAAATGGTTAATTCAAATAAACATTTCAAAACTTTCTTAAAATGTTCTTTAACCGTTGCTTCTGATGCAGTCATAATGGCAGTATGGATGTTTTCATCTCTTGTGTTGAAAATTCAGATTATCTTCTTTATCTTATTTTAAGTATGTGACATTCAACATTATAATTGATAAATTATAATGTTGAATGTCACATTCTATATTATACTTAAAATAAGTTAAAGAAGATAAAGATAAAATATATTTTGTTCATCATCATCATCAGGGTGCATCATGGTGGGCCAATGCCTCCTGCCTACTGGCAAATTTCGAGAGAGGAGAAGTTTTCTTTTTACGGGGCAGCATAGTCAACCCTACGTCCAATGCTCTACAGTCATATTAGACAGGGATCTACGGTTTAAAGGGGATTCCGAACTGCTACAAACATCCCTGTCCCCGCCGGGACTCGAACTCGAAACTTGTGGCACCGAGCTCCAGAGCTCTAGTCACTCGGCCATCAGCCCATAATCGGTAAAGGATTAAAATAAAACAAATATAAATGGTATGGAGGAAAAACATTTATATTTTGTTCCAAAAATATCCATTTTATTTTGCATCTATAACGATGACAACAATGATCTTGATTATACTTTTTCTCATAATGGAGCAATCATAAATACTGAGACTTTTTAAATAGGAAACATCAATAAATTTGCCATTTTATCAACAAGCAATTGCAAATAATAATTCAGTTATATAAATATATATATACATCACTAGATGTGTCTTTAACTTGAATCCAGTCATTTAGCTAGCAGTAATAACATGGTTTATAAAATCTTGAGGGTACATATTCCTTGATAAAGAATTCCTTGATCAGAATGTTATAATTTATTTCCTTTGGGTTCCTAATTTATATCAGGTCTTACAAATTTTCTAGTCAATATCGTTTTACACTCTGTCATTATATATTTTGTACATTTTTTTTAATGTGCTCTTGAAGATTTGCCGTTCAACTCTTTAATCTTTATGTTTTTAAATGATTTTGACTATTGTTGCTGCAACTTAGGCACATTTCGGATTTTGAACAATTTCTTTTCTTTTATTATTTTTTCTGAGAAGTTTGAATATGGGGCAGAATATTTATAATGCGAATACTATGAGGGCTTTATTAGACAATATGTGTAGGGAATACCAGTATTAGCCTTTGGCTGTCAAAGTGGTCATGCTTCTGATTCTCTCCTTGTTTGTTCTCCGTTGTTTTTTTGTGTTCATGTGTTGTGTTCTTTATACACAAGCATATATATATATATATATATATATATATATATATATATATATATACACTTATACACGTAGTGTAATTGCAAAAAATACTCGTTCAGTGTCTATTTTAGAGAAAAAGTTCTTTTATATTGAATAAAGGACAGATTTTGTAGAAATAATTATAAGAAGTTTTAAAATTATTAGAATTTACTACTAGTTTGTAATTAAAAAATTTTTTTATTAAATAAATTTTTATTTAAAAATTAAAAAAGCCTAAGATGAATTGAATTAGAGGGCTACAAAGTATTCAGATAAGTAACAAGTATTCAACACTGAAGTATATGTGTCAATATGTACAGTATGAAATACATACAAAGTAGTTTGGTCCCAAAGCAAAATTCAAACATTTTACCATTTTTGGATCTAAGGGAGCGTGAAAGGTGTGAAGAAAACCAAAGACAGAAATGCATCCGATAAATTCTTCTAATAGTGAGATACGGAGAAGGCTCTGTACTTGTTTGGGGTTGTATGAAGGCCATTGATGTAGAAATTTTTTACCATTACTTATGGAATCATAATTTTAATATTAATGCATTAAATAGTAATAATCAGTCACGTACAGCAAAAATGATATTCAATCATGATTAATTTTTTATACTGTAATGATCCTAAGCACGCAGCATTTTATATATGTACGACATCAATACAAAAACTAAAGGACAACTGAGATTGAATGAACTAGATACATTACTATTTTGTACAAGAAAACAGTCAGCAATATTCGAATTTACTACAAGCAAATTGAAAGCAAAATCATCACATCATTCGTAATGCGAAACTCTTAAATGATGTCATATATATATATATATATATGCCCTATATATTAATATATATATATATATACAGCAAAAAATATATATATATATATATGTAAGATCCGTAGCGTGCATAAGATGTAACAAGAAAATTTGAAAACCGTTTAAGCAATTCGATGTACGGTTTGATTGTTTCTGTTAAGCAGATATGATAATAGATGTATAATAAGCAGATGTATATGATGACAGTTTTGTTTTCTATAAATGCCTATATTATTCACTCATTAGTTTGTTTATTTATTTCATCCTCTATCTCTCAACTCTCAATTGCACTCTCATCCTGCTCTGCAAATCTGTTTACAGAGATGTTTTCACTCACAACGGAATAGGACATATAGCCGTGCTTCATCCCCCCCATCCCGAGTTCTGCAAGATCAAAATATTTTTAGTGATTTGTAAATAATTTTATTCTCTCTAACTGCAGGAGCAACCCTACATAGCAATCTACGGCTACAGTAGACGTCAGGCCGTAGACGCTAATATCAACAGCGCTTTTCCTCCATTTAAGACCCAGCTGCATATTTCATAAGTGCTGTTAATAAATAAATAAACGAGGAAAGTATAAAATTTCCTCATAAAACCATACCGCTTTTATCGTCCGTTTGCGTGAGTTCTCATTATAAGAAAATGAATACCAAGAAATTGTTTTCGTATGAAACGTTTGTACATGCTATATCGGGTGCAGCGGGAGGTGTTACTGCAATGACAGTTTTCTTTCCGCTGGATACTATCCGTTCACGTTTGCAAGTTGAAGAATCTCGTGAAGCTAAAAACACTATTTTAGCAATAAAGGATTTAATAGAGCAAGAAGGAATTTCAAGTTTATATCGTGGCTTGCAACCAGTATTGACTAGTCTTTGCTGTTCAAACTTTGTTTACTTCTATGCCTTTCATGGTCTTCGAACAGTAATTGAAACACGTAATACTGGGAAAAATGCAATTCGAGACTTGACAGTAGCTGCTGTTGCAGGTGTACTTAATGTAGTATTGACTACTCCTTTATGGGTTGCTAATTCAAGACTAAAAATGCAAGGAGCCAAAATTTCAGTCGAGGACAAGAAATTATTAGGAAGTCATCCTGAATATGCAGGAACAATTGATGCCATATTGAAAATTGCATCAAAAGAAGGATGGCTATCATTATGGAGTGGAATGGTTCCTTCTTTGATGTTAGTTATTAATCCAGCTATACAATTTACTATTTATGAAGCTTTAAAAGCAGAATATTGCAAAGTGTTTGGATCTGAAAAAGTTGGAACATTATCTGTTTTTCTTATTGGAGCAATAGCTAAAAGCATATCAACAGTATTAACATATCCATTACAAATTGTGCAGTCTAAACTTAGATATGGAACAGAAAAGTTAAAAAGGCTAACCACAATTCAAGTTTTTACATACATTATCAGAACAAGTGGAGTGAAAGGGTTGTACAAAGGATTAGAACCGAAAGTTTTGCAAACTACTCTGACAGCTGCATTTATGTTTTTATGCTATGAAAAAATAGTAGCATATGTATTTTATTTGATGGGTGTATATCATCCATTATGTCCAGAAAAAAAATAAGTAACTTGGTTATGAATCTACTTAAATTTCTTACCTTTTAAACATAAAAAGTTTGTTATGTATTATATACCTTGTAGTAGTTAGTATGTATATTTATTTTTTAAATATTTATTCAAACATCAAACCCGGTTTTATTGGATTCTTCCATGAGAAACTAATATTGTAGTAGTCATAAATTTGTGTGTATTGTCATAAAATATTTTGTAAATAACACAAAATGTGTAATAAAGTTTTCCACTTCATCCATTGAACTTTTTCTAATGCAAAATAATAATTATTTGTTAGAGGATTTAAATTTTGCACAATCGAGCATTGTCATACAATTATAATCTCAATGCTCATTTAGAAGAAACCTATGTTTGATTTTCTTTAAACATTTCAGAGAGTTTTTTTTTTTTTTTAAATAAGATCTATCAAAAATTGGTTAAATTAAGCAATAACGAAAGCAATATGTTTTAAAAATTTAAGTTTTTAAGATAATTTTTTTATGCTCAACATTGTTTCCAAGATTAACATAATAAAGATTTGTACTTATACTTGTAAAGATCTTTATAAAGATTTGCACACAAAACGTGATAAATTAATATAAATAGTAATAACAATTCCCAGTAATTAATCTATATACATATATAACAAGAAATGTCATTTTAGGACAGTTCTATACAAATTACTTACTTTCATACTGGCTATAACAGAGCAGATAATTATGGTCAACCAGTATTTTTTTATGTATATATTTGAGATTAAAAGATTTTTTTAATATAAATTTGATATAAAATGAGAAGTTTGGAAAGATTTGCTGAAATGAAATCACTTCTAAATTTTTTTGAAAACCAGCATAATTTTATTGAATTTTAAATCAAATATAATTTAGAATAATTTAAAATACATTACTGTCTAAGGAATATGCAGATTCTTGAAATATACAGGAATACTAAGGATTTTCTGTGACTATTATGGTTTTATGGTTTACAGAAATTTTGGATTAACTTTGAAATATATTAATACATCTATGGAAATAAAAAATATATGCCTGCTGTTATCAAATTTGTATTTTCCTATCATTTTATTGTAAATTCCTATATATGTGTATATGAATGTGTATAGTCATAAAACAATATAATAAAATAGCAAATATAAATAAATAAATAGTACATTATAATAACATTATTTGTTTATTGTATCAATTTTTGATTTAACAATGCATAAAATTTCAACCATTATTTTATTTCATCACTTTAACCACTTAAATGATCCATTTTCATCAAAAATTAAAAGGAAGCTCATCTTATTGAGACATTGCAACATAGGTTTTGTTTGTCCGATCTCTAATTTTTGACTTCCCATTTCTTTCTTTAACTATATGACTCAAAGATATCAATATTCCCCTCCTTAAAGGTGACTGAATCACTCTATGGCTTCACCGAAGTTCCAAAAATGCTTGAATTTGAACAATTAAAAGTTTTAGTAAATTTCTTTAAAAGCATGACTTTGAAATGGGGTTATAAAAACTAATTTTTTATGTTTCCCTAGACAGCAATGCACTACTTAAAAGGAAAATATTTAAACTTATAGTGATTGTTAACATCAAAAATGATGCCTACAATTTTTTTTTTTTTTTTTGTTATCCTGTAATCCTGATATTATTCTGAGATTCATGATTGAATTAATATGATTAAAATCATAAAAAAATGAGTATAAATAAAATTTAATGAATTACTACAAGTGACATGAACATTATTACTGTTTTATTAAGTATTCAGAATTATGCAGTAATATTGGGATTCTACGAAATTTCAAATTTTGGAGCTTATTTGTTAGTGGTTAACTGATTCGTATAACATGTGGAATAGATACACAATCCATTGAATATTTTGGGATTATAAAATACATTATCGTGGACACTGTAGACAACATTAGTCTTTTTTAGAATGAGATCACTGAGAAATGTTTGAAAGGTGTATGGAGAAAAGTATTGTGGTACAAAGAATCCATTGATGTCGACGAAATTGTCTGACTAGCTAATGAAACATAGACTAGATATTAACTAGGTTGCATAATATAAATGTACAGGATTGTGAAGAATTATTGCAAGTTACAGCTGATGACAATATTCCTAATAAAGATCTTAAAAGATTAATAGAACAAGCACACGAAGATGATGAAAGTGTCATTGATTGATGTCTTTCTATCGACAACTACTTGTTGAATGAAACAGGAGAAAGCAAACGACATTAAATGACATCTTTACAAAAAATATAAAATGAGGAAGAATTTTCCTCATCCCAAACATAACTTCTTTCGTTTTTTTTTTTTTTTTCCCCATGAGTAAAAATCGACATTAGTATACAAATAAGTCTTTAAAGAAGTCTTATTTGTATACTAAGTCTTATTTGTAGAATAAGTCTTTTTTTTTTTTTTTATTAGTATAGAAATAATGTATTAAAATGAATTTAACAACAAATGTTACAAAAAAATGAAAAACCTTAACACATTTTCCTATTCTTTGTTTTGATTATTATCCCTATTATTTACGTGTTAAGATGACCTGGTTTAAAGCTGTTTCGTTTAGCGTGGCAACTTTTGGGAAACTTATCCCTTGCATTAAGTTGGGTATTACTGCAATATTGAATGAAGATATTCTCATGAATATTAACAAGTTTAGATAATGCATCTATTTTGTGCTGACATGACGTCTTTTTTTTTTTTAAATGTGTATTTGTTGGAGTATAAATTGTTATGAATATAATCTTATACAATAGGTATAAAGAATAATAGTTGAATTTGCCTTATTCTGGTCGCCCATCAATTGCTATGACCGACACAATCAAGAAGTTGGTGATCAAAATTCGCCATATGAGTCTTAGAGAGTTAGATCAAGATATGAAAGTATCGGTTTTACATCCGTTCTTATTATTATGACTGATATTTTGGACATGAAACGCGTCGCCGCATGACGGATTTCAAAATAGTTCAATGTTGCCCCAAAAGAATGGAGGAAGCACGTCATTGAAGACAAGATTTTCCATCTTCATGAAACACATAACTGGTGACGATGCATGGGTTTACGAGTACGACGTGCAAACAAGTCAACCGTCTTCGGAATAGTACTTCTAAATTGAATCGAATTCCATAAAAAAAAAAAAAAGTGTCAAAGCCACACGAAAATCAAGGACATGTTGACATTTTTTTCAACTACTGTGGTGTGGGGTGCACTCTGTATTCCATCCATAGGGCACAGGAGTTCCAGTGTGGTATTAAGTAACACTAAAACCACCACATCATCATTTAATTAAAAATTTGTACAAAATGAACTTGTTTAAATTAAAATAGATAATAAAATAAAATTAAAAACCGTTATAATTAGGAAAGCATCTCCTGCCGTGATAACAAATAAAGTAAAGCGATCAGAAAAACATGAACTGTTAGTAACAGTAATTAGTAATTAGATGTTCGTTAATCGGTGTTTCCCCAAAATATAAAATTTAAATTAATAATTAAAACATAAAAATAAAACTTTAAAATAAAGCAAGCTAATTTGAAAGCAGGTAGCAACCCAAAGGAATTCCGCATTGCTGGGTTTACATGTTTCAGTTTTCATGGTGATCAGCAGATGGCGCCACGTCTGAGGTAAAGCTATTTTTTATTAAAAAGATTAGTAAAAATATTTCAAAATATTGAAAGTCACTTAAAACTATATTACTATTGAATTAATTATTAAAAATATTGAAAGTTAAATTAAAAGATAGCCAGATGATTCATATATGAAGGTATACATCGTGGCAAACGAATTTAAAAAGAATGTTTTGTATAAACTAATAACTCTTGATTCGCGAGAAATGACAGGAGTTAACAGTTAGGGGTTCGATCCTGAGACCGCCTGGCTTCAAAGAATATTTCTTCCAGAGGGACAAACGGTGAATGAGGAACATTATTTGGGCATCTATGTGAGAACATCCGTCGAAAATGGTCCAATTTGTATAAAGACATTTCTTTGATTTTACAATACCATAATCACATTTTGCACAAAGTTATCATTGTGCAAGAGGTTTTTGTCAAAAACTCGTCAAATGTCATCGACTAAGCACCATATTCACTGGAAATGGAATCACGTGACTTTCTGTTCTCGAAGTCAAAATTATCCCTCCGAAAAAGACATTTTGATTCAATTCTATATCTATATTTGCGTGTAGCTAATACAAGTAGTAGTATCTTTACTCGTGCAAAATGGTTGCGTTTCTTAATCCCTTCGTGTCAGTTCTGCTTTGATTTTTCATTTTTGTGTGTTGTATTATATATTTAGTATTATATTATTTTGTAACATTTGTTGTTAAATTCATTTTAATACATTATTTATAGACTTATTTGCATACTAATGTCGATTTTTATTCATGAAAAAAAAAAAAAAAAAAAAAAATCTAATAAAGAAGTTATGTTTGGGATGCGGAAAATTCTTCCTCATTTGATATTTTTTGTAAAGATGTCATTTGCTTTCTATTGTTTCATTCAACAAGTAGTTGTCCATAGCAAAACATCACATCAATGACACATTCGTCCTCTTCATATACTTGTTCTACTAATCTTTTTATTAGGAATATATTCATCAGGCATACACTCATCAGCTGTAACTTGCAATAATTCTTCACGATCCTGTGCATTTATATTATCCAACCTAGTTAATATCTAGTCTATGTATTGGAGATTGGATTCGAAACCCGGCTGTGCCATGGATGTTTGTAGTGTTTCGGTATCCACTTTAAACCTTAGATCTAATATGACTGTTGGGCATAGGGCTGACAGCCCTAAACCATAAAAAAGAACACCCCATGTTTCGGAATCTGCAGATGGCCTTGGCCCACTATACAGCTGTTGCGCCAATGATGATGATGATATATATGTGTGTGTGTCTTGAATTCAATCATCTAGTGAGCAGAAATAACATGGTTTATGATATACTGAGGATGTGAATTCATTGACAAATCTGTCTGTCTATCATCGGGGTGTTGTAATAAATTCCCTTTCGGTATTAATAAGAATTTAATTTATATTTGATATTACTAATTTCTTTTGGCCTTTACTACAGAATTCCTGAACAACATGTTACACACCCTGTCATTGCCCATTTTGTATAAATGCTTGTGTTCTTCATTTGCCAATACAGTTCTCCGCGTATCTTTTTGATGTTTGTGTTTGTTTAAAGATTTTCAGTTTCAATGCTGCAACTTACTACTATGTCCAAAAAGTAAGACCAATTTTCAATTTAAAATTCTCTTCGATTATGGAATTTCAATTTTTTTTTTCTTTTGTACGTTGCTGGCACTCTCCTTGATATCTGTGTGAAATTTGACGGCTGTGGAAGACGCTAAAAGTGATTTCGGCGATTTTAGAAATGTCTGAATTGATTGAGCAAAGAACTTGCACTCAATTTTCTTTGCGGAAACGTATAGAATGTTACAGAAAGAATTCGGGAGCATTCGTATATCGGAAAGAAATGTTTAGTGGTATAAACAGTTCAAAGAAGGAAGAGAACGCGTTGAAGACGAAGAGCCCTCTGGTCGACTATTAACCTCAACCGACGGAACTCACGTACAAAAATTAAAGATTATGTGCTTGCAAATAGCCGATTTACAATTAGAGACCTTGCTGATGATGTTGGAATTTCAAAAGGATTGGTCAGTTCCATTTTGGGCTTCAAACGCGTCAAATCTCGATTGGTACCTAAAACACTGAATGCGCAAGCTCACACTGCATTGATTCTTCGTGACTTTTTCGTCGAAAATGAAACCCATATCATTCCACAACCACCGTATTCACACCGGCGACTTCTGGCTATTTCCTTAAACTCAAAAGCCCGCTCCGGGGACACTTTTGAGTCTTGAATTGCCGCGCGCTTTGAAGGCCATCCCTACCGATGACTTTTTAGCATGCATTGAGATTTGGAAGTGCATTGTGCCCGAGGGGATTACTTTGAAGGCGATGAAATAAATTTGGAAGAATAAATAACGACTTTTTGAAAAAAAAAATTGGTCTTACTTTTTGGACACAGTAGTATGTGCACTTCGGATCTTGAACGATTTCTTTTTCTTTTTAAAGGTCTGAATGTGAGGCTCTTCAGGATCTTGTATTACAAATGTCAAGAGCGTCTTATTCAATTCCTTCTATTAGCTCACACTCTCCCTATATATATCTTGTTCAAATTTTCAATCGTTCATAAAATACTTTTTATTCATCCACTCGAGTTCAAATACATTTTTTAACTGGTAGTGGATGACACTGGATGTTAATACGGTTTTCAAATATTAATCCATTCATTAAATTAAATTAATTAATTTTAGTTTTTTTTTTTTTTTTTAGATTTAAATTGCATGTATCTACCAATAGAGGGCGCCAGATAAACTTAAAAATGAATGAAAATTATTTATAAAGTAAAAAAAAAAAGTGAAAAAAAAAGTAGGAATTGACGTTAATTTTTTTTTTTTTTTTTTTTATATTACTTGTTTTTCATTGTGCTTGTAGCGAATACTATTATAGCTTTTTTTCTGCCAATTAGTAGTGTTCCCAGTTCATTGTTTGTCAGTTCTCCTTTGATCTTGTGTGAACTCTATTTGTTCTTTATATACCGGGTGATCAAAAGTCAGGGTGAACTTTAAAAATGAATAATTCGAAAATGAATCAAGATTCAAAGATACGGTTTGCACCAAACGGATGGAAAAGAAACCGGGTTTTGTGTGGCAACGAAAAAAAAAAAAAAAAAAGTTCTGTTGGCGACCAACAGATGGCGCTATAGTGTTTTATTGCACCAAAAGATGATTTACAAATGAATAAATGTTCACAACTTACAAGTCAGCTTAATTACAGTTAATGAGTACTACAGTAAATGTTCAATGTGCTGTCCATCATTCAAGTACAGCTGTGAGACGAGTCACCACACCGTTCACAGCATTTAGTAGCATTTCTTGCATTATGGCAGACACATTTTGGCGGATGAATCTTTCAGTGCTGCTAGTGATGCCGGTTGGTCGCGATACGCTTTTGACTTCAAGAATCCCCACAGCCAAAAGTCACAGGGTGTCATATCGGGTGATCTTGGAGGCCATGCGGGATTAAAGTAGCGACTGATAAGGCGATCCTCCCCAAATGTTGAGCGTAGCAGACGTTGCACAGGCAGAGCAATATGAGGTGGTGCTCCATCTTGCATAAAGATGACTGCTTGGAGTGCCTGTCGCACTTGCAGTTCAGAATAATGTTGTTCTGTAGCAGTGCTACATATCGCTGACCAGTGACAGAAATTGTTTTGAAATCCGTCTGTGTGACTTCCTCGAAAAAAATGGACCAATTATGAAATCAGCAGTGAAGCCACACCAGACTGTCACTTTAAGGGTACCTCAACAAATGCATGTGGATTTTCTGTGGTCCACACTCGATAATTGTGGGTGTTAACAGCGCCAGAGAGCGTGAAATGCGCTTCCCTCTTTCCAAAACACAGTGTGAAGCCAATCGTGCTGCTCTTCCATCTTATTGAATACCAAATTCGCAAAACCTCGGCAAGAGTCGAAGTCAGGAGGTTTCAGTTCTTGCTTATGTTGCAACTTGTAGGATACCGTTTCAGAGTTATTCGCAATGCTTTTCAGACACTGCCGTACGACACTCCTGTCTGCCTCCAAACTTCTGGAAGACTGCACTCCCCATGTGCAGCAACCGCCGACATGGATTGCACCGTTTGCTCCACTGTCGTGGCAACAGCAGCGGCTGTTGAAGGACGTCCACTTCTTTGACGTGACGCCAAAGAACCTGTAGCTTCAAATTTCTTCATCATTTTCTTCAATGCAGAAGACGTTATTGGTCCTTTGCTATCTCGCGCATACCTTTCATGTAGCGATATGCTCGCAATTCGTGCAATGGCACTTTCCGAATTCTTATAATAAAGTTTAACTAAGAGGGCTTTCTCAACTATGGACAGAATTTCGCGATACAAGCTACGACTACAATTACCTGCTGCAGTTGCTTCTTTTTGTATCACTTGTTTTGCATAATCCTACATCAGAAATCCGACAGCGCCATATTTTTTTTTTTGTTGCCACACAAAAACCCGGCTTCTTTTCCATCCGTTTGGTGCAAACCGTATCTTTGTATCTTGATTCGTTTTGAATTATTCATTTTTAAAGCTCGTTGACTTTTGATCACTCGGTATATAATTCTTCTGTCCATGTGTTTGCCATTGAATTCCACCTAAATGGCTGGGCCGATTTTGATGGAATTTTTTGTGCGGGTTTGAATACACAATTGGACCCCTTAGGTGGTGCTGCAATCGATATATCTTTATATATATATATTTCTTCTGTACATGTTTCAACTCTAAATATTTTGATGATTTTTTTGTTTGAATGAAACCGATTTTGATGAAATTTTTGTGTGTGTTTGACAAAACATGGAGAATATTTTTATGCTATTCCCTTTGTTGTAATTCGACACCAGAGGGTGCTGCAGTCTATCAACTTCTATACCGTTTAATCAATCGCTATAAAAATGGGTAATAATATATATTCGAGTAAGGAAATTATGTTCGCGCTATCCACTTTATTGTTATTTGCTACTAGATGGTGCTGCAGTATTTCATCTTACATACCTTTCAAACGATATCCACGAAAATGAATGTGCATATATTGGAACATGGAGAATATATTCGCGGTATGCAGAAGTTCGATACATTTTTTTTTTTTTGGCAGGACAACGTATGCCGGGTTCTGATAGTATATATATATAAATTTCCTTAGCATTATTCTCGTAAAATTGTAAATTTAAATCTTTTCTTTCTGAGTGATTTTTTAGACTATATTTTTTATAAATTTACTGGATTGTCTGGTAACTTCTCGATGGCATCAATCAATTGAACTTGAACTGCAAGGACTGTTGCAACAAGCTAACGAAATCAACTAACTGGAGTGGTTTGCAACATTTTTCTTCTTCTTTACGTTAGAAGAAACCGCGTCTATAAAGCTTCAAGGCATAAAAAATAATTGATATAGTGATTCAGATTGCATTCTTGTAAAACTTGTTTTGATAACTTTTAGTCGCATCATTGGCTTTAGAGAGATAATGTGATGTGACCAACCGCAAAATGTTTTACCTTTTGATTATTCTTAAGCTATAAAGACAGTTCTTTATTTACCACAGAATTCCGCTGCAACTAGTGTAAATAATCGAATTATTCGTATAACAGCGATATAAATAATCAAATGATTTCTTAAAACTCTTTAGAGACACTACGAGAAACACCATAATTGCTTTTTAATTAAAATTATTCGGAAATGAACAATTTTTTTAATTATTCGGTGAATTTTTAATGGTGAACGAAATAAAAACATCAATCTCAACAATAAAAATAAAGAATTCGTCTTATGCCATTCAGTGGCAGCATTTAATATTGACATTGTTTTGTAAACAATGCATTTTTAATATAAATACGTACATTTTTCTCGTTTAATATAGGTGAGCAGGGGCCTGAATGGCCGAGTGGCCCACAGACGCGCTGTACCAACAGTTCGGTTGGGGCTTTTAGTTCCATGGATGTTTGTAGGGGTTCAATCAAAACCGAGGTGAGCATAGGATCGTAGAGCGGCGTTGGGGCATTGTTTATGCTTATCTTCAACCTCGGTTACAAGCGCTCCACGAAGTGAATAAAACATCTGTGCAGCGCTTGCCTTAAAGGCATGCTAAGACCAAGCATCATTTTGTGTAAGTGTTTGCCAGCTGCGAAAGAAAAAAATAAAATATCGGTGAGCACCATGTACCATTTATGTATCCCACAAAAGCCCACTAACGGATGATAAGAAGAGAACAGTATCTTCCGGTAGGAATTTTAGTATAACCGCCTATCGTATGAAAGAAAACCCCCAGAACTCCCACCGAAAGTAACATGACTATCAATAAGACTCTACGCTACATATTAGAAAATTGCTATCGAGACTCTTCGTTTCTGAAAAGAAAGGATTGCAATCAATATTTTTTCTTTCTAATGCAGCTGGAAAATAGACCGTGATCTTTTTGTGCCATAAGGACTGCACCGACGTTACTCACTTTTGCACTGCCCAAAAAAGCGCGTGTAACTTAAAGAAGATAAGCCACGGACGCGGAGTAACGTCCCCGCAACTCTCTATCTATTAAGACCGGGACCTACGGTTTAAAGTGGATTCGAACCACTACAAACACCCATGGCCCCGCCGGGTTTGAACCCGATACCTGTGGTAACGAGCTCCAGAGCGCTAGCCACTCGGCCATTAGGCCCCGTGGATTAACAAAATAATCCATCCTGAGGATTCGAATCTCGGCCCTCCTACATGTTATCTCTCTCATTGAGCCATGAATCGGGCTAAATAAACCTCCACCACAAAATGCTCATTATTTATAGTCGTTAAAGGTTTTAATACTAACTAGTTTGCATCATTTTTACAATATGGGAAGTTATTTTTGATCGTAATAACTGTTGTTTATCATTTTAAGTAAACCTCTTTTATGTTGTTTTCTCAGTCTATTTAAATTTGTAAATAAAGTGAATTGTTAACCGATAGTTTAAAAGTTATTACTTTAAAACTATTTAATAAAAAAGATAGAATATCTTTGTATTTTTAAAAACTTTTTAACAACGTTATACAACAATCGTGTTCTCAGTTAAATTGTTCAAGCCGATGAAGAGAATATTTAAAAAAAATATTTTTGTTTATTACCATGTTATTCTCTTTTTTTTATGTTGAAATTATTTTCAGATTCTATTAAGGAAAATTGTATTCGAATCACTGTTTTAGAAAATAAAACAGTGATTAAAACAGTGATAAAAACAGTTTTAGAAAAATTAAGAATTCATAATTAAAAATAAGGAAAAACTAACTGTTCATATATATAGTGATTTTGGGATTATAGTCCTTGTTGGAACATCCCCATATACCACTTCATTCATCATCATCAACAGAAAAAAAAAAATGCCAAACAATATCTTACTTCAAAAATAGTACTAATTTAAATAAAATAGTAATAATTTAAAAGGTACGCGAAAGAAGTGAAATATCAAGAATGTGATGTTTTAATAAAGGTTTTGTCTGCCGCTCTATAGTCATTTTATGCACATTTTAGGCTAATTCGACAAAGACCTACAATGTTTTAGAAGCGGGTAGCGATGGCAAGATAGCTTTAAAAAACTCATTAATCTGAACAACCCGCATTTGAACGTCTTCGGATTTTTCTTTTTGAAAGTTTGTTTTTCAAAAGTTTGTTACTCAGCGTCCGTGGCTTATCTTCAAGTTGGCCACGCGCTCTGGCGTTCGGTACCACAAGTTCTCGGGTTCGAATCCCGGCTGCGCCAGGGATGTTTTAGTGGTTCGGAATCCTTGTTTAAACCGTAGGTCCCGGTCTAATAGGATCGTAGAGAGTTGTGGGGGTAGTGTTATTCGCGTCCGTAGCATATCATTAAGCTACAGGTGCCTCCTGGATAGTGCTAAATGAGAACAGCCCTTGCTTACGGTGTAGAGATTATCTGTCTCTGTATTGCCAGCTGCATTAGAGCAACAACTAAATTTATGGATTTTGAATTTAAAAATAATTACCAAATATGCCAGCAAAACTCTACAAAATATTAGTACTATTTGCTTCATAACATTTTTAATTTTTATAAAACAAGTAGCTAAGTGTGACTAAAAAAAACTGACTTTGTGAGTATCTTAGGTATTACTGCATTTTAAATTATTAATTTTAATATATAGTTAGTTAATTAAATTGTAAATGTCAAATTTCTTTTTTGTTATTGTATTGTTGAATCGGATATACTTGGAAACTTTTAAGGTGGACGAATTTTTGTGGTTCTTTTGTATATTTAAACCAGATATAGTTGATTATATGATGATGATGATCATCATCATAAATTTTGTAATATCTGGGTCTTTATAGCATATATATATTTATGCGATGTACCGTCTTCTCCAACAATCACTTTCCTTAAGCCCCTTTAAGAATAGTCCTATAAAATCTTCCACAAAAATGGGCCTCATCAGATCTTGCCAAAGTCCAAGTTTCAGAGCCATAGACCAAAAGGTAAAATAAGGGTTTCATATAACAAGAATTTAGTTTTTCTGCTTCTGAAATGTGGTTACGTTGTAATTACGCTGGTTACATATTTATATCAAAGTTATTATTTACATATTTATATTTCGCGCAAATTTATTTGTGACTTTGCGAATTAATATATCAACGGAAAAGCGATACCATTCCAATATTCGTATCAAACCATTAATATAAATCGGAACAAATCCACTTCTAACCTGCTTTAAAATCTAGTAGATTTCTGTAAAACGTGAAATGAAGAAAGTGTTTTCCTGAAACGCGCGTTTTGCAGAACGTGAGTTGCATGAAACCGCACCACCAACGTCATAAGAAGAAATCCAAGAATGAATGTAGCGAGTGGGGACCTACTTTTCAATTAAATGAGGTAAAAAACGTGAGGCTTTTTCCTCTGTGCTGTCAGTCGGGCTGGAGGCTAGCTTGATTGGAGAGAGGGGGGAAAAAAAGAGGAAGACATTTTCACTTGCTCAATGTCAGTCCGAGTTTGACACTTTCCTTTTCACGGGTCATAGATGCGACTGGAAATTTTAGCGCTGTTTGTGGCTTGGGTGTCATCAACTTTGACCGCTGTGTCATCAGGTAAGTTCACAGTTCTATTCAATCAATAATCTGAATCAATATCGATGCAAGCAAATTGCTATTTGAGAACTAAATGGATTGTGATGGGTTTTGAAATTACATATGATTATTTGCTTCATTTCAATATCATATTAACAATCTTTTTTTTTCCTTCAAAAATTGCAGGATTCAGAAATTTATCATGTGTTTATTTATGCCGTTACATTTTTCTACGTGATAATAATAAATTTAGTAGGATTATTTCCATTTTTCTTTATTAGAACTGATCACACTATAAAGATTATAGGATTTGAATTGGTATTATGATTTTCTTTTATTAATATGATGGTCAAAAACTTTTAAACATAGAGCAACATATGTAGTTCTAGATTAAAATTCCAATTTATTTATCTCCGGTTATAGTTTTAATTGAAAGAATTAACTATTTAATAGGCCCTTGTACATTATTTGGTTAGCTGTCCATATAATAGCAGGACACTTAATTATTAGCAATAATTAGGTTAATAATAATATTCTGGTTTTGTAGCTACAGAGAATTCTATTAATTTTAGAATTTGATAAAATTGGAATTTTAGAATTTGAAAAATTCTTTATTCATTGACTTTATTCGATAGATGCGACTAGCAAATAATATTGATATTTAGTATTCGATCTAATATTGGTAAATAATATTGATGTTTAGTGTTCGATCTAATATTGGTAAATAATATTGATGTTTAGTGTTCGATCTAATATTGGTAAATAATATTGATGTTTAGTGTTCGATCTAATATTGGTAAATAATATTGATGTTTAGTGTTCGATCTAATATTGGTAAATAATATTGATGTTTAGTGTTCGATCTAATATTGGTAAATAATATTGATGTTTAGTGTTCGATCTAATATTGGTAAATAATATTGATGTTTAGTGTTCGATCTAATATTGGTAAATAATATTGATGTTTAGTGTTCGATCTAATATTGGTAAATAATATTGATGTTTAGTGTTCGATCTAATATTGGTAAATAATATTGATGTTTAGTGTTCGATCTAATATTGGTAAATAATATTGATGTTTAGTGTTCGATCTAATATTGGTAAATAATATTGATGTTTAGTGTTCGATCTAATATTGGTAAATAATATTGATGTTTAGTGTTCGATCTAATATTGGTAAATAATATTGATGTTTAGTGTTCGATCTAATATTGTAAATAATATTGATGTTTAGTGTTCGATCTAATATTGGTAAATAATATTGATGTTTAGTGTTCGATCTAATATTGGTAAATAATATTGATGTTTAGTGTTCGATCTAATATTGGTAAAAATAATATTGATGTTTAGTGTTCGATCTAATATTGGTAAATAATATTGATGTTTAGTGTTCGATCTAATATTGGTAAATAATATTGATGTTTAGTGTTCGATCTAATACTGGTAAATAATATTGATGTTTAGTGTTCGATCTAATACTGGTAAATAATATTGATGTTTAGTGTTCGATATAATATTGGTAAATATTATTGATATTTAGAATTACATTGGGATCTACTGACATAAAAAATTGAAAAAGAAAATTCAGAAAAATGAGTAATTTTTTTTTAATTTGAAATTACTTGTAAATGTGCATGGAAACTCTGGAATTGATTTAATCAAATTTTTAAAAGAAAATGTGTTTTTTGCTAGTTAATATAATATTTGTAATAAAAATCATTAAGTTGCCTATAAAGATGGACACAATTAGATTTAATTTTTGATATTGCTGCAAAACGACGATTTGAATTTCAAGATTAATCGTAAAGATCGTTAGTCAGAATTTTTAATTTGTTTTAAGTTTCCTTTAAAATTCTTTACCGCAATGAATATAAATCTTTTAATTCTGTTTCATCAATAGTGATTTTTGTGTCACAATTGAGACTATAGTAGTATACAAAAAGACTAATAGTTAATAATCTAAATAAACACACCTATTATTTATTATTTTAATCAAAATAATAGGATATCAGGAAATGATAATTTTGTTTTATCCGAATGCTTATCTTGCCGAATACATTAGTTGACGCCTATCATTTTATCAAATCAGAAAATCCTTTTAAATAAACAGTAAATTCAAATTTGATACGAATACCATGGTTTACGATCTATTCTTTTATTAACCATCTGTTATGTTATCAAAATTGACGCATTTGATCGCATCAAGCGAAATCTAAAATAATCTTTACTTAAAATCATAGGTGTTTTATATTTTTCTTTTGAAAGTAATTATTCCAATATTTTCTAAACACACCTTATTTTGCAAATTGAATGTTTTAAAAATTCCTTGAACAATACAAATTTCAGGGAAGAATAATTTGCGTGTTTTCAGAAATTTCTACTTTAGTCATCATATATTAAACTATAAATTTCTTTTTATTTGCATAAAATCAAATATTGTACGAATTTGAAATATAAGTATAAAATTCTTTTAATTATCTAAAATTACTTTTTCTACCCGACTCGTGGCTCAGTGGAAACGTGTTTAGCGTCGCTCGTGAGTATTAGGGTGGAGGTTCAATCCGCTGGCGGCTTTGTTGTTTACATTGCTTCGAGAAACGAGAAGGCTCGATGGCGTTTAGGATGTTCAGCATCTTGCCTCCTAAGTCGGTATACCTGTTTTTCTCTCATATGATACGCAAATGCAAGGTGTTCTCCTTAAAAGTCTTTCCGGAAGGCACTGCCCTCTTTCTTCAGCGACTCGGAGCTAAGTCAGACTCTACTTACGGATGCTCCATCACAACAGAAGCTGCCCCTCTTTCCCTCCATCCATGAATAGACTACTCATGGACGTCCGTCCAGTGCTGCCGGATTAGTCATAAAAACACAACAGAGGGCCTTAGTAATGTAAAAACAAAATCACCTAAGGAAAATTTAAACATATTCTAATATTCTAGAATACAATATCCTGATATTCTAGAAGACAAGCGCCCTGATGGACATTTGGCTAGTGCTCTGGCCTTTGATTCCATATGCTTCAGATCCTGGCGGTGGCATGGACGCTTGTTAGTGGTTCGGAATCCACGTTAAACTGTAGGTCTCAGTCTAATTAGCCCAAAGTGCACAAAATGACCGTAGAGCGGCAAATCAAATCAAACCCGTATGATACGCAAAAGCTAGACAGTTCCCCTAAAAGTCCTTCCAGAAGGCGTTGCTCTCCCTCCTTCAATGACTGGGAGTCAAGTCCGACTTTTATCTATGGGTGCTTCATCACAACAGAAGCCTTCTTCATCACTTCTCGCCATCCATGAGTAGACTACTCATGGGACGTCCGTCCAGCACTACAGGACACTGAGGATGAGTCACAATAACGCACGCCTGTCACAGTCACGTTTATGCTTCTCATGTTACCTGAGTGGCGTTATCAGGAATTTTTCATATATAATATAAATTATGTATGTCTATGTTTAGTTAACTTTCAAAGTCGTCTTTGGAATTGTCTTTTCATAATCGATACTTAATGAACTATTTTTCGAATGCATCATTGAAATTGAAGTCCATCGAAATATTAATAAAAAAACAGTCATTTCAAAATAAAGTTTGAAAAGTTTTAATGTAATCATATATGGCGATCACTGATATTTTTAAGGAACATGCATAAAGTAGCATTAAGTTCTATGAGATCTAAAGGCATAGGTATCGATAGTCAGCATAGTATCCTTGAATGCTGATCTTTAATTTACCAGCTAAAAGCATGAGTAGATAATTTTATCTTCCAGTGGATTCCATCCCATTGTGGAGTCCCTGGTAATGATGCAGCGGTCTGTCTTGTCGAAAAGCGTGCATTAATTCTTCAACTACCCAGTGGAACTGTATACTTTCAATCCATAACATTATACATACGTAAAATTATGAAGACAACATCCTATGAAGAACTTAATCGCAGAAACGATCATAAACCTTGGTTTGATCTTCTGCAGTATGTCCCAGATGCTCCACGAAGTGAAGCTGTTTCCTCCTTCCGCCTAGCTACTGGACATGATTGTCTTGCCAAGAAGTTATTTAGAATTAACATTTCTCCAGCACCCTGCTGCCTCCTCTGTGATTCCAAGGGATGAAATGGATGCTCAGCATCTATTCCTCTGTCCAGCTGCGGCCTGATGGCCAATTGGCTGGATTTTGGTTTTGGTTTGTTGCTCTACGGTCATATTGTGCACACTTTAGGCTAACACAGACGGGGACCTACAGTTTAATTTGAATTTCTAACCTCTCATAAACATCCATGCCACCGCCAGGATTCGAACCTGAAGCCTGGGATACCACAGAGTGCTAGCCACTTGGCCACCAGGCCGCAGGTCAATTGGCTAGAGAACTTATGGGCAAATTCTGATTTTTCTTTTTTGTGTTTTTGTTTTTTATGCTCTTTGTATTGTAATTGTATTTGGCTGGCATTGGGAAAAAGTTCTATGATAAGTAGTCTTATCCTCAAGGCTATCTGTAAATAACAAGTTTGAATTGAAAATAGAAAACGTACGATTAAATTTTGGTACCCCAGGCTTCAGGTTAGAATCTTGGCGGTAGCATGATGTTTGTGAGTGGTTCGGAATCCACGTTAAGCTGTAGGTCCCAGATCTGTTTAGTCTAAAGTGTTCACAAGATGACCGTAGAGCGACAAACCAACCAAACCTCTGTCTAGCTTTATCTGCTGAAGGTGCTTGCGGACGATACTGGCAAGCAGAGAAGTTATGGGCACATGCTGAATTTTTTTTTTTTTTGTGTTTTATTCTTTTAGCTCTTTGTATTTTAATACTATTTTCCTGCCATTGGGAGAAAAAGTTAAATGATAAGTAGTCTTATCTTCAAGGTGATCTATCACTAACAAGTCTGAATTGAAAATAGAAAAACGTACGATTAGATTATAAAATAAAGAGCTAATTTTTAAAATACCATTAACGTTGATATGTCACGCGACAACTATTGTTCATAGCTTTGATTGATCTATTGGCTCATTGGTGATTGTTTAAAACCTTGTTTTCAGTTAATTTAATGAGAAGGGCTTTATGCTGGAACTCATACAAATACAAATGAGGAGCTCATTAGTTTGGAAGTTAACTGTATTACGCAAAGTAGAATCAATTTGTTTTTTAAAATTAGGAAAATTATCATAAATTAAAGGATATGCTGTGATCTTTTAAGAGCTAGAACGTCTTTTATTCAGTATTTTTTACGTAAGTGTGGACGTCATGTTTTATTTTGTATATAATTTCTGAATTTAAAATATTTTTTTGTTCGAGAAGTATTTTTATATATATAAAGATTTTTTTTTTTTTGCCCGATACGTGGTTCAGTGGCAACGGACGCCGCTCTTGAGCTGCAATCTGCTGGCAGCTTTTGTAGACACTATTTCAAAAACGAGGAGCCTCAATGGCGTTTGTAATGTTCAGTATCTTGCCTCGGGAGTCTGATTACCTGGTGGAAGTTTTACCCGGTTTTCTCTCATACAATACGCAAATATGGGGTAATTCCCTCTAAACATCCTCCCAGAAGGCACTGCCCTTCTTCAGCGGCACGGATAAGCCGTGTCATACTTTTACCTATGGGTGTTTACATCACAGCAGAAGCTGCCCGTTTCCCGCCATCCATGAGTAGACTACTCATGGGAAGTATGTCCCCCACTGTAGGACACTGAGGATTAGTCATAACAAAAACATTTTTTTCTTTTTTTCTATAAGTTGAAAAAATAGTTAAGAAATGTTAAGTATTACCACTTTCGAAAATTACTTTGATCGAAACAACAATCTTTGCTGGAATTTTTAAAAGTATTCTTCCATCTTGTTTTAGTTGAACATACACATTTTAGATAATTTTTTGTAAACTTTCGATATATAATTATGCTGATGTAAAATTACGTATCATTAATATGTAATACTTCATCATTTATTATTTAGTTAAACATGTTCCTTTTGGTTTTTAAAAAATATTTCCATAAGATAAATAATATTTAATATAATATTTTTCTTCTCGGAAACTTAAACTCGTTTTTTTTTTTTTTTGCATTATTTTTAATATTATATTGCATGAATTTTCACAGTGCTAATTATTTTGGAAACCTGAAAAAATGTGTTATGCAACAGTTAATTGCATTTCGTTTTTCTAATTTTGACTTTTAACTGAATTTGAATTATTTATTTGATTAAAATGTTTTTGTTTTTATTTTGGAAAAATAAAAATCCACACTTTGCTAGCAATTGTGGCATATGTACAGGGAACGGGTTTGTGCTGGAGAACCAAGTACCTGCCTTTTTCTGAGATGTTGGGACTCTTATTTTTTTTTTTATCAATTGTTATTGTATATATATTATATTTGATTAATGGTTATTAGAAATCACTGCTAATATAATATCAATTCGGTGATGTATTTTAACTATTTAAATTATTGATAATAATAAATACATTTTATTTATATTTGAAAACAGGAAGTTAGCTTTTGATTTATTTCGTATTTATGTATTTCCTTCTCCAACATAAGTCTCTGAAGACATTCGAACTTGTATGTTTATATGTGGTGTGGGTTATTGCTGATTTTAGGGTTATTAAATTTATTGGGATTTTATTAAATGGGTTATTGCGGAATTCTTAGCGTTTAATAGTGTATTGAGAAGATGGTTTAACTTGTTTTTCATGTACGAGATACTGTTATAATGGTTTAAAGCATAAAGTTCCTAAACTATACAATAATCATTTAGAATTTTTATAAAAAAATAAAAACATGAATCATTTTGAAATTAAGGAGAAATTTTTGATGCATACTGTTGCAAGTCGTATGGTAATAAACGTCTATTAACTTATTGAAACTTTATAGGCTTTTAAAGATTTATTTAAAGTTTAAAAATACAAAAATTAAGCTTAAGCAAGTTCCATGGATTCTCTCCTTCCATGTATTTGTAAAGGCAATGCATAAATTTTGAAAATAATCAAGGAAACTTTATTATTGAACTCATTATTTTTTGTTGCATGTTTGTTGATATATTCTACTATTATTGTTGATAACCTAGAAAGTAGATAATGATGTATCATTAAAAATAAATCTTTTATACGTCATATTCGTGACTTCCTGTTTTACTTTCATATATGTATTTTTGTTTTAAACAAATTAGTACGAACCTTTGTAAAATAAACTTCAGAATAAAGCCAATTGCTAAGACTGCTTTTAGTTATATATTTTGTTGTTTAAAAACTCTGAAATGACACTTTCATACTTGAATTTTGACATGAAATTACAAGAACGATGCGAAGATCAATGATAATAAGGAACAAATTATAAGTAATGTGATGACTTTTGAAAAACATTTATTAGTAATACGCACACATGTGCAAGTGCATTTCATTCTTTTAAATTTAAAACAAGTAATATAAAAAAAAATTAAAGTCAATTTTCCTACTTTTTCACTCTATTGCAGAAAGTCCTTTACAAATAATCTTCCTTAAGTTTATCTGGCGCTATCTATTGGTAGATATATGCAACTTAAATCTAAAAAAAACCCACCTAAAATTAATTAATTAAATTTAATGAATGAATTAATATTTGAAAAAATTGCATTAACATCAAGTGTCATACACTACAAGTTCAAAAAAAAAATGTATTTAAACTTGAATGGATGACTAAAATATATTTTCTAAACGATTGAAAATTTGAACAAGATATACATAGGGAGAGTGTGAGCTAATAGAAGGAATTGAAAAATGATTGGCATTTTGGTCATTACTGTCTGAATCGGACAATGTAATTGCACCTGTAAGTTGCACATTGAGATTTAATACTTTGGACTATATTTTATGTGCTACATTTCTGCTATAAGCTCACTGATGGCTCATGACACTGACTTAATTTCGGCATTTTTTAGTATTTTTGTTTTTCTCTCGTATTGTAGTAGTATTAAGAGTATATTCAGCGTTATTTTGCCACTATTCATAAAGCTATTGTTTCTCCACCTGAAAACTATTTGTTTACTTTAAAGTTCTTAAAAATTATTTATTATCCATCTATCCAATTCCGGGTGTTAAATTCTTTAGAAACTATTTCTTATCAAATCCTAATTTTATCTTTGGCCACCATTTTTTTATTTCAAAAATTTTCAAACAAGTAATTAACGATTTCTGATAGACTCTCAGGTCTTCATTATCTATTGACTAATTTAAATCTAGAATCTGTTTGCATTTTTAGTTAAATTGGTGCGTTTTCTTTATTTTAAATGTAATCCTCTTTAGAAAAGTTTACCCTGAACTAATTAAATTATTGCTTCCAATTAGCAATTGATTTTTTTTTTTGGTATTTCACCAAAGCATAGGATATTTTTAGATCTTATTGTCCAACAAGCGGAATACCATTTTTAAAGCAGTACAGTCGTGGTAATCCGAGACACGGTTTACAGAGTTTCGCTTAATCCGAAGAAGTTAAAATAATCCTAAAAAATATTTTCATCGGCTATTAGGTGTGTTTTCCTTAGAATTTTTTCATTGTGTCACACCCATTTTGTAAAATCTTTTGAAGGCTGTCTCGGGGATCAACATGCAATTCTGTCCAACAGCTAGTGCCATTTCAAAGGAATAAGACATATTTGGAAGTAAATGGGCGGAATAAAAATGAAAATTGTTTATTTAGTTAGAAACTAAAAAGAGAGAAAATGTATGAAGATTCAAATATTGAAAATGAATGAAATACTGAGGAAGTAAAAGTCGTGGTCAAAGTAATACAGTCATGGTAAAAATTTCAGTTCATGTCATATGAAGCAGCAAACAGACATTCTATCAATTCTATTTTTGAAAAACTTTCCCGGTAAAAAGTAAAAATGGAGAGAGAAATATTTTTTTCCCATTAAATAGCATTAATGTGGTAAAATTGCAATACCGGGCTATCGAATACCGGTATTTTTAGCCATTTGTGAATACCGGTTTGCACAAGTTTAAATACCTTTTTCGGTATTTACTAGAAATTTAGAATTATCTGTGAAGGAATTTTTATCTGTGAAATTCTTATTATATGAGAATTCTTACTCTGAAAACTAGGAACGTTTTAATACTTTACTCCTAATTATGGAATGTTTTTGAAACTGAAAAAATCCAATCAAAAATGAATGATCGACTTAAACCTGCAAATTAATTTTTTCCGATTGTGAATTCGACTTAATATCCAGAACTGTATCAGCTCTACTTCCTATCAAATTGGCTGTTGAGGCATTATGTCGGAGAGATTCTAATTTCATTAACAGCTAATGCAAACAATAAATTTCATGTTGCAGTCACTGAAAGAATCCACACATCACCATCTTACATTGAAAAATCGCACAGAAGAAAGGCATACTGAAATAGAAAATGTCTTACGGTATTTACATAATTATAATGATTTTAAAAATGAGAAGGAAAAAGAAGAAAAGAGGCTAACCAATTCAAATTTGATCAAGTTTATAGTAAACTTTCTTAAAATTACATTCTTATTACTTGCATTCTCTAATAAAACTGGCAAATAAAACAAAAAAAACACTTGCATTTTCTTTCTTTTTCTGAAATTTCTACTACCGGTATCCCGGTATAAGATCTAAAAATACCGAATTGTATTCAACTTTTGATCTGATATTGCAATCCCTAGTGGTCATTTGAAATAATATTTAATGAAATTAAAATGATTTTAAATAATAAATAAATAATTTTAATTTCCGTAAACAAATATTTCAAATAAATAAATTTCTTCATTAAACGCAGTTTTTTTATTTTTTTGGATTTATTCATTTTTAGTGTCCATTTCGTCTACATTTTCAATAATCTGAATTGGTAATATTCCCAATAACTCGGATTATCAAACCTATCCACTTATTTTATTTTCTCTAATTGACATATATTTGGCTGTTGATTCTGGGTGACCAGTATTATCTTCCAATATTGATTAATATTCTATATTTATTGTTTTCTACAAGGTCATTCAAAAGTTCAATGCAAAAGTGAAATGAGATTAAAAAAAGTTAATTTATCGAAGAGACTTGCAGTTTGCATATTTAAAAGGATATCGATGCCCATGTTGAGTTGATAGTACTTTATTTCAGTATGATTTATAGCTGCAAATACTCAAAAGTATCCATCGCCACTTTACAGTACTGAGTGCATTACATCCAACAGATGATTACATCCATGAAACAACACATCGACAGAAATGAATGCTATTTATACTACGTAAATCTTTAAAAGCTTGTAAGATCTTGGAATTTTTTCTATAGTTCCTGGATTTGAAGTAGCCCCACCACCAGGAATTGCAAGAGGTGTTATCATTCTACCAGGTCATTCATGAATGCTATACTATTTAAAATGCAATCGATGCCCATGTTGACTTGAGTAACTCCAACACTTGACGTGCAGTGCAAGGGGGGGCTCTACCATGCATGAAAATTATCATGTTTAGCATTGAGTTTCTGTAGGTTAGGGAGAACAATAGTACTTAATAAATCACAATATAGGGGCCTGAATGATTGAGTGGCTAGCGCTCTGGTGCTCTGTACCCCAGGTTTCGGGTTCGAATCCCAGAGGTGCCATGGATGTTTGTAGTGGTTCAGAATCAATTTTAAGCCTGTAGGTCCCGGTCTCCTATGACTGTAAGAACGTCACGGAGCAAAAGTCAGACTTCTACCTATGGGGGCTCCATCACAACAGAAGCTGTCCCTTTCCCTCCATCCATGAGTAGATTACTCATGGGATGTCCGTCGCGCACTGCAGGACATTGAGGATTAGTCACAAACAAACAAACAAACAAATCACAATATCGTGCGCCTGTTATGGAGCAGGTTTTGGATCCATGGTACAACGTTCTTCAAATGATCGATCATAAGCGATGCTGTAACTCCATGAATCGGAGATTTTTCTGACTACAATACTTCGTACTTGTGAGAGCTGCTAGTAATGTATCCATTTTGAGAATTAACTGAAAATGATCCTTATCCGTCCATAAAATGCAAAATAACCAATCGCCATCTTTCTCCATTTTCAAAATTTCACAGAAATCGTTTTTTGTTTTGATCCATTTTCCGTTCAATTACTGAACATGTTCGATTTTATACGGATACCTTCATAACGTCATTAGATGACTCTCCAAATTGTAGGCGGTCTTATTGGCTATTAGCTAGAGCTCTGTCCCTTGGTACCACAAGCTTCAGGTTCGAATCCTGGGCGGAGGTCATGGTTGTTTGTTAGTACTTCGGAATCCACGTTAAAGTGTAGGTCCTGGTCTAATTAGCCCAAAGTGTGCACAAAATGACCGTAGAGCGACAAACTAATCCAATACAAACCAAACTGTAGCTACAAAAACCAAACTGTATGCCTGATTCACTTCATATGATGGTAGATGAAAATTTTGTATTTGACACGAATATATACCATGTGTATTTTCAGTTAAAATAACATCATGCATCATAATTATTCCAGCATTCATTAAAGTTTTATAATAATCAGCATTCATTAGCATTTTTGTAGCCGAATTTTTGCTGTAGCACTCTCTATTTTTAAGATCTTGAACTAAATTTTTTTTTGTGTCATCTAAAACCTCATACTGAGATGAATATTAATTTGAAAACTGCATGCTTCACCAACACATAGAATTTTGATATCAAATTTTTGTTTTTGCACTGAACTTTTGAAATATGTTGTATTTATATTAGTGGTTTAGGTTTGGTAAGAAACAATTTTAGATGGACATAACATTTCTTCTTTTTATCATGACGCATACCCTAAATAATTACTTTGATATATGGAATGATTGATTTTGGAAAGATTAAACTTTCCATACATCTACCATTCCATTCCAAACATTCCATTTTGAAAGATTAAGCATTAACCTAAATATTTTCGATTAAAATTTATTTAAATTATGTTTTTAATTTTCTTTGAAATTTTCTTAATGAATTGTTTTAGAAATAAAATCGTTTATAAACAATAAGATATTAATTAAGATAATATAATAATATAATATATTAATAAGATAACAGGAAGGTACTCCTTGATTATAGCTGCTTGATGGCAAATGGCTAGCTCTCTGGGCTTTGGTATCACAGACTTCAGGTTCGATTTCTGGCTGTGGCATGGAGGTTTGCTAGTGGTTCGGAATTCCTGCTAAATTGTAGGCTATGGTCTAATTAGAGCGACAAACCGAATCAAACCGTGATTAAAATTTTAAATAATTCCAATAATAAATAGTTTTTATAATAAATAAATTTTAACAATACCGATTTGATACCGCATATTAGCAGTTAAACATTATTTTCTGTTGAATTTAATGCTGAAATTATTTATTGAGATCACTTAAAAATAAAACATACCGTTCATGTCAAATTTGAATCGGTCAATAAAGAAAATTCTTTATTCTTTGAGCTGTTTTTTTACTTTAAAGTATTTTTAAGTTGTGAATGGATCCACAAAACGATGGATCAAACAAAATTAATACAAATAATAGATCAAACAAAATTAATAAAATAATTAATATATATATATATAAATTAGTCAAAAAATTGCATATAACTTGAAAGTGTGAATCGTATTGAATATTATTTATTTCCACAATTATATCAGGTAAAATAAAATAAACAGCAAGAGGAACATGTGTATATCGTACATGATATTTCAAAAACATTGTGTAATATAAGATGCTCCATGAACTATAAATTCTTATCTTTTATATCAAAATATAAAAGATAAGAATAGCTTCACATATAAAAAGTACTTTTCTTATTGTAGCAATTTTTTCAAAATTCATAGATCTTAACCACGTTTTCTTCTTATGTGATTTCCAGGTAAAGTCCGCCGGCGCCGCGACCTGTTGGATTTGGCGGACATGTTTGATACGCTGACAGGTCTTGACCCAACCGACTACATTCCCTACGGCAACTGGTGTGGGTACGGCGGTCAAGGCAAACCTATTGACCGCATAGATGAGTGAGTAACCTACATGTTACGTAAATTTCATGTTGATTCGACCTAATAGCCTTTTAGTATTGCTATTCTCTGTTTATTTAACTTCTTTCATACTATGGTGATTCAATAAGTTAATGAATTTAGTTTTAAACAATTTTTAAATTAATTAACTATCATCTCTCCATTAGAGGATAATATTTAATTAAATCATGCTCGCATATCAATTGTTACCCAATGGAAAAGCATGCATCTAGTGTGTAGGAAAGCTGAGATTTGAATCCGCTGGTGGCGTGCAAAGTAGTCATTATTTTTAAAATTGGCGACATTGGATGGCGATTTTGTAAAGAAGTTGTAAGTTTATATATATTACTATAAGATATCGATGGATATATTCTGAAGAAAAGCTCATTTAAGAATTGTTTAAAAGACTTCTCCTACGTTGAACAATTACGGATATGTTCTGTTATGTTACGGATATATAATTTTTAAAAATCATATTTTAACACAAAAATTTTATATTTTACAATTAAATATGTTTGTTGTAAAATTTGTAAACACAATCTACTTTCAATGTGGAATGATAACTCAGATTTTCATTACTGAGTTTAATTTCTAAAGGAACTAATTACACTAATTAAGAATTTATTTAAAAAATGTGAAACCTAAAAAGTTAATTTCAGTTTTTTTTTCATTTATTATATATTTTATTTATGAATTTCAATTTCTCATATTTTATCTCTCATTTTGTTAATAGAACTTGAATATACAGAATGAGTTTGAAGTCTAGACCTGATTTTTAAAATATACTCGTATTACAAAGTAACCGATGAATGTAATAATGCAATTTTGGATAGTTCCTTTTAAAGATTTTCTTTTTTTGTTCAATATATCTGAACAAAATTAATGACAAAAATGTTTACTTAAATGACATTTGTTTTTTTATTATGAATTGATCTTTCCTGTCTACTGAAAGATAAACAGAATGCATGGGGATCAGGGAATCCACATGTTTCTACACAGATATTATGAACCCTAAAGTGAATGTTTTGTATGGCCTTATGCGTAACAAGATCGGCCTGAGGGTCAGTTGGTAGAGCTCTGGCCATTGGTACCTGCAGGCTTTCAGGTTCGAATTTTGGCAGGGGCATGGATGTTTGATAGTGGTTCAGAATCAACTTTTTAACTATAGGTCCCGGTAAAGTCCCAAAGTATGCACAAAATGACAGTAGAGTGAGAAACCAAACCAAACATGCATAACAAAGTTATTGGGCCTGTTTTTCTTCAGGAAAAAGAAACATCACAGTTAACGTTTGGAATTGTACATTGCACCTCAGTTATAAGAATTTCAACTCATTTTTCAGCAAGATGGAGTACTTCCTTATTGGGGTTCCTTAGTTTGTGAGTTCTAGATGATAAATTTCAGTGCCGGGGATTCGAAGGAATGGGCCAACATCAAGGCCTTCTGATATTTTTCTTTTGGGCTATATCAAGACGGTGCATTTGCCTCACCAATTTGCTGACGTTGAAGAATTGTAGGCTAAGATAAAAGATGTTGTGTGTACTGTTACAGATGACATGTTAAAGGACATTTGGAAATAACTTTGACATTGTACGAGCTAGGGCACACTTTGAAATCTACTGAAGTACGTGGCCTTTTAAAAAAACTTTATAACAGTACTTAAATTCATCCCAACAAACATGTCTAGTTTTTAAAAATTTCAGACAATAATTTTTTATAATCAGGGTCAGACTTTGTGCTCACCATGTATATGTCTTAAAAATAACTTTTGGGGCCTAATCGCAAAATAGGGGTCGTTGGGATTCGTCAATTTTTTGTGGCTCCAACTGAGCTATAAGTTAGTCAGATGTGGTAAACTGTGATTTTTGAACTATTTGCAATTTATTTCACTTACAATCGCAATCCGTTACTTGGCGGACTTTGGTGAAAAGAATTTTCGACGCCAAATCTCATCGGCCTCTGTGCTGCGATTTCACCCTTTTACGAATATTTTTCCACATGAACTTCGCCAGATAGGGATCAAATTAAGATGGATGATTACTTTTAGGCGCCTTTCAAGCAAAACTTTGCGTTTTCCCTCGGCAATGCAAATATCCGAAAAAATCCTTATTGCAGCACTCGACGTGGAACCGTAAATGCTGCCTTGAACCCTTTGTCCCCAAAGTGAAATTTATATTGACCAGACATCGCGTTGATGATTCCCGGTTAGCACACAAATAGAATTGCAGGAATTAAACCTGCTGAATTTAAAACTTTCAGAGTTTTTAAATTCATAGAGTTAAAATTATCTACTTCCACGTGCTAAGATAATGTTTAAAAACGTGGTTGATAATCAAGTACCATGGATAATCCTTTGAAAATAAAAAACTAATTCTAAATCAAAAAACTTAATTCATGCTTATAAAATAACAAATAATAATACTAAACAATAAATATAAATATTGGATAAATAAACAATAATTATTTCTAGCTATAAAATAATTAAAAGTCATCGAGTCATGATACTCAAGAAATTAGAAAACTCTACTTTCAGATTTAAAAATCCGAGTTAACTTATTTGACAAATTATCGCCCATTTGGAGATAAAAAAATTCTCCAATTTTCTTTCTTCCCAAAATTGCTATTTGGCCTTGGTTGGTATTGGAGATGGTCTGATGCTTTTTGAGTTCCACGGAGCCCTGCAATCTCTTCAGTAAGCTACATGGCCTTGTTCATCGCAATTAAAGCAGGCAGTATTGTGGAAATTTTTCCTTATACTGAAAACTCCAGTATTGTGAGTTTCTCCTCTTTTAAAGCATTTTGTTTATCTTTGACAATTGCAACTTGAATGGTGGGAAATGGTTGCAATTAAAGCATTGCGTGATTCAATTTCGTCTGGTGACTTTGTTCATCTTGGATAGTTAAGTAGAATAAACGATTTATCTTGTAGATGTCGGCAATTTTTGGAATTCGTTTTATTTTAGTCACGAATTGAAAGTGGAGTTTTTTGTGCGAAATTTCTTTAACTGCATTAATGACTTGTTAACCAACCCTTGACCTTATTAATACGCTTTTATTAGTTTCACCTGCATTTTAGTTTGTAACTGACTCTTTGGGCTCGATTTTGCCCTACTTTAAGCGATCAGATTTAATTTAAACGTTGTAGACTTCTCAAGGACCGACGACAATAAAATAGTTTGATAAGTTTATTATCTCATCATGATTAGGATCGCCAGGATTAGTGATTTTATATTAACTTATGAAGAGCAATTTAACCCATGTAGAATGAAAGTACCTAAGACATTCAAACCTACATGGGACAGTGGCAGTTGTTCAGTGTTCAGTGGCAGTGTGACAGTGTTCGAATCCTGGCTGGCACGACATATTCGCATTTAGCCTTTGTTTTACTCACAATTAAATTATTGTAAGAACTATAGTTCCAGTCCTCCGTACAGGGACCTCATTTAAATATTATTGTTAAAAAACACGCTTTTAGAGTTAATCGAACTAAAAAGTAAAAAATAATTGTTAACATAAGAATAAAATTACTGACGAGAAAATGAATGTCACTGTTCTAAAAGCATGGGGTGCCCGTTATCAATGTTATAATTTTTCACTAGTTTCATTCCGAAATGCAGAGTTAGTTTAAAAATGTCATACGAAGCTCCCCACGCACAGTGACATTAGTTTTCTCGTCAGTAATTTTATTCTTATGTTAACAATTATTTTTTACTTTTTAGTTTGATTAACTCTAAAAGCGTGTTTTTTAGTGTTTTTAAACTATAATTTATTTTCTAGTTCAGTTTTTACTACTTCAGATTTCGTGTCTAAATAGAGACTATTCCTTTAAGGATTCAGTGGTCTTCCTTTTTCGAAACAAGTCGTGTTTTTTGACTTGAATACTTTTTACAATGATAATTTTCAGATTGTGGACAGACCTTGATGTATAGTACATCTTTGAAAAGTTTTGAAATCATGATCTGTTTACATTTGCAATGCCAGACAATTTAGAATGAGAAACAGAATATATATGGCATGATATTGGCGAATCCTTAATCTCAGCAACATACTTTATTAAAATCACGCAACAAATTTGGGTTTGTTTAAAAGAAAGTTTTTGAATTAAAATGCCACGCGAGGAGATTAATATATTTTAAATACTAACTTACTTTCTTCCTACTTATTTTTTACCAAAGACTTGAAAACAAAATCCTTTGGATGATCACCCATTCACCTTGATACTTCAGGAATCAGGATATTAGACTATTGCTTAACTTCCCAAACATTCGCTTATTTATACTTAAAATTTCTACAATAATCTTCCTCACACTTGCAATTTGGTTTTAAATTCTATGATATTTCTTTGTTTAAAAATAGAAAAAAATTGCGTACTGTTCTTAACATATAATCCGTTCTTTTTGTCCCCCTCATTCCTTCAACTGAAGTGCCATTACTGCAAGACCCACCGGAGGGTGGGCCTCCTTCTAATGTTGTGGTTTCTTCTCATTTCATTTTTATACATTTTATTTTTAAAGTGTTCAAAATTTTTTTCTCTCTTGATTTATTCTATTACCTTTCTCTTTTATTTTTTTATTAATTATATATTTCTATAGATACAAAATGTGGGGCATAAAATTTCAATGGGCATTGACATGAAGCAGTGCTTCTCCAACATCAAGATAAGTGTGTGGCTGCTCGCAACCAAAGTACATTGCTTAAACCACCCAGAACTCCTCTTTTTTTTTTTGGTCAGTGGCTAGCGCTCTGGCGCTCGGTACCACAGGTTTCGGGTTCGAGTCCCCGTGGTGCCATAGATGTTTGTTGTGGTTCGGAATCCACTTTAAACTGTACGTCCCAGTCTGTTTAGCCTTAAGTGTGCACAAGATGACTGTAGAGCGACAAACCAAACAAACCTCATTTTTTGGGAAGTCGAGAAGTTCACACTAGAACAATATGTTATAACATGATAAAAAAAGTTTATTGTTTTCTGGGTGAATTTCTCAAAAATATTTATGAAGCTTAATTTAAATTTTGGAAAACTTCTTGTTTCAGAGGAACCGAAATAATGCTGCTGATTATTATTTGAAATTTTAAGAAGATTTCCAATTTCAGATGTGTGATAATTAAATTAACAATTGTTCGATGATTTAATAACGTTCTTTTTTAAAAAAAACTAAAACACTTATCATATTAAAGTTAAAAAACACAGTTGTTAAGAATTTTCAAATAGTTAAAAATAATTTTTTAACATTATTTTTAAAGTCCGCAGTTAGGGCGCAGGAAACAAGTTTACAAGTTTGAATATGATATTTGTATTAGGAGCAATTACTGTTTTCAGTAACGAGGAGATTCAATAGCGACTGTGATACCGTGCATAAAGTGTCTCGCGTGAATGACTGCTAGCTTGTTTTTCTTGTTGTTGGAGTTTTCAAAGTTTTCTCTCATATGATATGCTGATATAGAGCAGTTTTCCTAAAAGTCTTTCCAGATGGTATACCTGCATCACTAGATTATTTGTGTAATACATAAAAGGAACACAAATTTTCCAGTATATACAAATATTTTTAAGAAGATAAATATTTTTAAATTATTGAATGAATTTGAAATATATATATATCGCATAGTTAAATAAATAAAAATTAATTCTCATATAATATTTATTATATGATGTTTCGGGCTTTTCAAATTTTTCTACAGTCAATTTAGTAACTCTAAATATCTTGTGTTTTTTATACAGCGGAAACACTCATCCATTGTCTTAGAAGATATCTAATCTATCTTAAAAACACTTATGGTTTTCCTTTACATTTCTATTCTTATATTGCATCGAAAGAAATTGAGGAAATGTTATGATAATTTTTCATATTTAAATAATAATTTTTAAAGCAAATAGCATTTAAAAATTCTTTGGAACATATAAGTTAAGCTTTCCTTCAAGGTTACTATTGTTTAACAAAAACAATCACAAGGTTGAAATTGTTTACAAAACTTCGCGTGCTTCTTGCAATATGCTAGCAAAACCTTAACAATGAGTTCCTTATAATTTTTTTTTGAATTTAATGATTTTTGCATGAAATAATTTTCCTTATTTTCTGCTTTTCTGTAAATTTTCTCTTTTGTTTTCATGTTGAAATATATGGTGAGAAAAGACTGAATATTTTTTTTACCGTCGAATCATTTTAAATTGTTTCCAATGAAATGAAATGAAATTAATTAAATTAAAAATAAATTTTAAAGTTAAAATAATAATTAAAATATAATTAATTAATTAAAAACAATAAAAATTTTAAGAAAATTTTTAAAAAAATGATTATAATTCCTTTAATACATTAAAAACAAGTAACATAAAAAAAAAATTAAAGTCAATTTCAACTTTTTTTCACTCTATTGTAGAAAGTCCGTTATAAATAATTTCATTCATTTTTTAAGTTTATCTGGAACCATCTATTGGTAGATATATGCAACTTAAATCTAAAAAAACTAAAATTAATTAATTTAATTTAATGAATGAATTAATATTTGAGAAAACTGTATTAACATCAAGTGTCATCCATTACCAGTTCAAAAATGTATTTGAACGTGAGTGGATGAATAAGAAGTATTTTATGAACGATTGAAAATTTGAACAAGATATATATACAGGGAGAGTGTGAGCTAATAGAAGGAATTGAAAAAGGAAATAATGATAACATTTTATTTAAAAAACTGACAGAAAATAATTTAAAAATATCGAGTTTTCACTCAAAAATTACTATTGTTTAACAAAAACATTCACAAGGTGGAAATTGTTTACAAAGGTTTCACAAGGTTGAATTGTTTCTTCTTGCAATATGATAGTATATCGCGAAAAGCCTTAACAATATGTTCCTTTTAAATATTCCTTTGAATTCATTATTTGCATGAAATATTTTTCCTTATTTTCTGCTAAATTACTCTGTTGTTTTTCTTGTTGAAGTATAAGATGGGGAAGACAGTACAGTGAATATTTAAATAAAATGTTATAGCAGTGAATATTTTTTTATCATTTTAATAATTAAAAACAACAAAAATTTTTCAAAATAAAAGTTTAAAAGAAAGAATAAATATTAAAAAACTCCTTTAGTAGATTGATAGAAAAATGCAGTAGTTATAACATTTTATTTAAGAAACTGTTAGAAAAAGTTTTCCTTTCTTTTTAAACCATTAAATAGTTTTATTTAATGATTTAAGGAAAAATGGTTTTTTAGAAAATATTTTCTGAAGTTAATTCTCAAATGGAAAAAAACCCCAGTTTTTAAAAACATTTTTGTTGCCCACAAATATATTTTTTATAAGCTACATTTATATTAATTGTTCATTTTGGGAATTACATTTACACAAAACAGAATAATATTTTCAAATGATTTTAAATATTCCTTTGAATTCAGTGATGTTTGCATGAAAAATTTTTTCCTTATTTTCTGATCAATTCTTCTTTTGTTTTTCTTGTTGAAATATAATGTGAGGATAGACAATAATTAATTTTTTATAATCGTATAATAGTAAATTGTTTCCAAACAATTAAAATCAATAAAAAATTTAAACAAAAGGTTAGAAAAAATTCAGATTAATTATATTTTCTTTATTAGATGGATAGAAAAATGCAATAATAATAACTTTTTAACTAAAAAACTGAGAAAATTTTTAAAAAATATTTAATGATTTTTAGGAAAAATTTGATTTTTAAAAAAATATAGGTTATAGTTATGTTATAGATATAGTTAAATCTCAAGGCAAAAAGTTTTTTTTTTAAATTTATATATACACTCAAGAGCCAAAACATTATGACCACCCCTACATTTTGCAATGAACTCGCCTGGATGACGTGGAAGGCACGTGATCAGGTGGAAGTGGTATTTAACTGGTATTAAGTGGTGGTATTAATCCATGCCAAGGCGGGTTGAAGCTGTGTTGCGCGGCAAAAGGTGGGCCAACTCGTTATTGACAGGTGGTCATAATGTTTTGGCTCTTGAGTGTATATATATATATATATAAACTGCACTTATGTTAATTGTTGAAGGTCTTTCTGGAAATTGCAACATTTAGTTAACAACAATTACAAAAAACAGAGCAATATTTTCAAATGATTAGAATTATAAAATGAACGCCCATGCCTGAGATCAACTTGGAATGTACTGAAGGCCAAGGTCGCAAAATCTACTAATCCCACTTTTGGAATTGTTCGTTTTAAGTTGTGATGGTGTTAGTGATCAAAGTGGATCTAGCAAATGATAGTCTTGTTTTAAAGTGGTGACACTTGAAAGCTCAAATGAGTCCACTTTGGCGGATGGAGATATTTTAGGATTGCATTTGCGTTGATTGTATCACGGAGGATCTCCATTATTCTAATATACATTTTTAGTGTCATATTATATCAGTGGAAAGTGTGTTAGTGTGGTGTGCTATTGTTTATTAAAGACGACCATGGTTGTTACAGAATTGAGAAATTCTTAACAGCAACCAGGAAGTTGCAAAGAATAAATTCCTATCGTCCTTTCAGTGCACTCCTACCTAATTCATCAATTTATAAATAAACAAAGCATCTTATATTTTTGATTCATTACATAACTTAATTATATACTGGTGTTTCATATGGTGTTTTTACGTTAGTCTAAGCAATGTCGCCGAAGACAAATGTGAATGGGATGCAGCATTCAGGACAGCGGAGAATGGGCCAACTTTTGAAAGCGTCTGCCACAGCGCTCATTTGCCTCTGCATTGAAGTACGCATATGCTGATAGTGCAATGTTACTCTCTGTCTGATGTTGACCCCTTTTCGCAAGCAGGATACATCGTTAATTTATTATCATACATCGATCAGTGGAATTTCTTGTTCGACCATCACAACCCAACCTGCACTGTACATGTAGTTTGAAATGCTTTCCAAACTAGTTGAGCATCACTTTTGTCGATTGGGAACTTTTGCCTACGCTTGTCACACTAAGTCCTTCTTCAAACTAATACATGTAAAGAATTATTCCGATCATTCTACTACATGTAAGGTAGTTCAGATGGTTTTTTTTCTACCCATCCTGCCTAAGGGAACTCAATCTTGCAAAAGAAAATTTTTAATAGCGTCTCTCATCCTTTTTTTTTTATTGTAGTTCAGTACTGAGCATGATAAACGGATGCGTACTACATGTCCTTACATTGTCAGTGACGTCTTATTTACTAATATTTGCATACGAATAACTTTTCTTGAATTAGGTGTTAATTGTACCGAGGGCAACAAAGCTTTACATTGTTGCTTAATTTTTGTATAGTAATAAAAATGTGTATAGAAGCTGCTTCATATATTTGAAGCGTTTATAAAAGGTTAATATTGAAAAGGATTCAATAATTTTTGTAAATCTGGGCACTAACACAAATATTTCATTTCATATACCTTTTAGTAACAGTTTTATAATAAAATTACGGTTTTCATTTTGCTGAAAAAAAATTTAATTAGAATTCATTCTGCAATTTTGGTCATTTACTCTACGATATTATAGAAATTAGGAAGACAAATAACTGAATTTCTCAATTAAATACTTTTAACTTAAAAAGAAAGACAAATGTTTTGATTTATTTATACAAAGATGAACCACAATTTAATGTAAAGTCAAGGAATGAAAAAATAGCACTATACAAAAGGAAAATGTTAAATCAAAGTAGGTCGATAACAAGGCCTTGAACCTCAAATAAATATTATTCTTGTTACATATTTGTAATTTTTTTTTACAATGGTTTTGATACCAATTATCTAAATTATCCAACATGAAAATCTACGTCTTATTTTTTTTTAATCAACTACATCACAAATTCCTTCCATCACAACTACACTTTCTAAAACTATAAACGGATATGCACTTTAGTAACAATTTAGAATAATTCTTAAATTCTTTGTTATTTTAAAAGATTTTTTTTATTTTTTTATCATCGGAGTAGGTCTTTTTCAGAGATAAAACGCCTCTAAACATGATTTTGCATTGTAGTCACGATTTGGAATGTTTGTAAGCAAAACTCATTTTTTCCCCGCATATGTTATTGAGTACGTTTACAGTAGAAGCTATTTTGTATATATTTTCCTATCTCTCTTTAAAATTCAAAGAAGAATATCTTCCTGTTTTGTTTCGTTTCATTTTTGAACCCACTTTATAGAGTCCTTTTCATCATTTCTAACCTACGTTTTCCCGCCATATTTGAAACTCTATTGGGCACCGAATTCGTATCATTGTCAGGTATTGTCTAGTTAGATGCGAGAGGTCGCAGCTGTGTTTATATCTCTCACCTTCCCACTCGTTACGGTACAGTTACAGTCAACCATGATGTGTTTTTCCGTCAATGTTGCCAACATGTTTTATGAATTTTAAAATTTGCTTTCTTCTTTCATCTCGCTGACTGTTTATTTTAAACATGTAAGATAACGGTGCCGAAGATTAAATTTTTAGTACATAAAAATACTGTGCAATTTGTATAAAAAGCTATATGTTAATTATAAAAACACTCCTCTTTGCTTACTAATTTTCATAAGTAAAGATTTTCTGCATGACTATCCCTATACGAGTTCTTGGTTATGGTCAAAAGGAGTTCTCAAAGTGAAATTTATTTTCATACTAACAATTAATGCTCTTTAGTATAAGAGCATTTTTAGAATAATTAAAACATTAACATTATTTTTAAAAATGTAGAATTTTTAATTTATATAAATAAATTTAAATTAATTATTAAACTTTTTTGAATAATTTTGTAATTTATTTATATCTTAATTTTTTTCTTGAGTATTTCTGTTAAAATCTTTTTCTTGAGTATTTCTGTTAAAATCTTTTTCTTGAGTATTTCTGTTAAAATCTTTTTCTTGAGTATTTCTGTTAAAATCTTTTTCTTGAGTATTTCTGTTAAAATCTTTTTCTTGAGTATTTCTGTTAAAATCTTTTCTTGAGTATTTCAGTTAAAATCTTTTCTTGAGTATTTCTGTTAAAATCTTTTCTTGAGTATTTCTGTTAAAATCTTTTTTATTAATCTTTCTGATGTTATGATAATTCCTCTCATTTGAAGAATATAATAGAAAATCAGCCTTCTCATAACGCGATATATTTGTTTATTGCACATTATCCCAAAATCGAGAAATTTTATAGTGATATTTTTTTTGGCATTACTTTAATGTGAAAAGTTCATTTTGAGCTGCATCTCAACTGTGACAACAACAACAAATCACTGTCGTGTTTCACCTCTTTATTATTCAGCATTGATTCTAAATTCAACTTAAAGTTAATACTTTATCATTGAAAAAGTTATTATCACAATATAAACGATTATATATATATATTTGATATTATAATATAGAGTTATCCAAAATGAATCAACCGATTTCAAAATTCCAAATTTCAAAAAAAAAAAAAAAAAAAAAAAGAAAGGACACATGATAAGTAATATGGGTAAGTAATAAATACAAGGGCAAAATATGCAAGTTTTAAATTGTGAATAAAGGTGGCGCTCGGATTTTATTTGCGAAGCTATTTCAGGAAAGGTGCGTTGAAGCTTTCCATGCAAAGTGGTAATGGCGCAATGTGGGATAATCCATCTACGGCTCAGAGTATTCGAAGATGGTATAATTAGTTTGAGAGCAGCAGATGTCTTTGTAAAGGAAAATCATAGGTCAACCATGTATATTGGCAGAATGAGTTTCTTTCTAAAGAAATCGACTGTTTTACCAATTGAGAACTGACCATTTCTCAATCAACTGTTTGGCGAATATTAAGGTGAAAATTGTGTTACGCGCCATGCAAATTGCAATCCTTGCAATCACTGTGGTCTAGTGGTAATGAATATCGATTGAATGTCATCTCCACAAGCTGGAAGCTATTGAAGTGGATGATTTGAGCACCGACTTGTTTTTAGCCACTTTCCATTTGAGTAGGCAAGTGAAATGACATAACGTGTGCATAAGGGACATCACAAATCCCCATACTTGATTGAACATGAAAGTCACAAACCGAAAGTGAACGATTTTTGTTCTACGTCTGTATCAAAAATTTATGTACCATTCTTTTTTGCGGAAAAAAAAAAACAGTCACTGGCAATACCTATTTGGATATGCTGCAAATCTGGCATTTTCCCTACATGAAGGAAGATCTCTCATATTTATCGTTTACCAATTAAAGGAAGCACCACTGCATTTTGCTACAGAGGTTAGTCTTTCTTTAACGCGGAGTTACCTCGCAGGAGTATCGGTTGCAGTGGACTGACACAGATGAGCCACCTAGGTCACCTTATATGACATTATGGGATTTCTTCCTCTGGTGGTTTGCAAAAGATAAAGTGTATATGTGCCTTCATTAACCACAAATTTGTGATCGGTGTTTTGGCAGGAATTTACATACGGCCTTGACATTATACATGCAACTAAAGGAAGTTAGATATAATAACTCTTAAAAAGAAAAACTTCCATATTTTCCTTTATATTCATAATAATTTTTGAAAATAGGAAATTTTGAAATTGGATGATTATTTTTGAAAGTAGGACATTTTGAAATCGGATGATTATTATTGAAAATAGGAAATTTTTGAAATCGGATGATTATTTTTGAAAATAGGAAATTTTGAAATCGGATGATTATTTTTGAAAATAGGAAATTTTGAAATTGGATGATTATTTTTGAAAATAGGAAATTTTGAAATTGGGTGATTATTTTTGAAAATAGGAAATTTTGAGATCGGAAGATTATTTTTGAAAATAGGAAATTTTGAGATCGGAGGATTATTTTTGAATAACTTGTATTATAACAGTTGATATAGATCAAGTGTCTGTCAATGAATTTGAAATTTAACATTTTAGGCTAAACATAAAAGACTTTAATAAAAATTAGCTTCAAATTATAATGAAACAATTATTTTGGTTTATGAGAATTTACAGAGAAAAGGTAATAATAACAAAATAAAAATTCAGCTGATTTTTTAAAGGGAATTTTTTTTTTTTTTTAAATTTGAAGGAAAATTAATTTTTAAACCAATTTCATGGAAGGAAATACTCATTTAAAAATTAATTATTATAAATTGTAAAACATTTTTACCAAATGAAAACGCTATATAGAGAAAAAAAAGCAAACACTGTTGCCCAAAAAAAGTTTTAGAATGTGAAAATCCGGTATTGTTTACCGCTTCATTTTACTGCAAGAACCTAAAAGTAACATCTGTTGGTTTAAAATAATTCTTGGTAGGGAAAGGGAGGAAAAAAAAAAAAAAGGATTTAGTGCTCTAAAAGGTTTTCAGTAAACTTAAAGCGATAGCGATAGAGATTCTATCGATAACATTAAGCCGAACAAATAGAAATAAATTAACCGTTCTTTCACTCGTTTTTTTTAAAGTGCCTAGATGGATAAGCTGATAGAAAATATCAGTGATAAGCCGAAATTCAATTTTATCATTCTTATCAAGCGAGTCTTTTTTAGTGTTGGGGACAGTTTAAACGTAGTTGAAATGTCGAAAATGATCGAAAAAAAATGAAAGCACTTAAAGGAAATGTAGATAATTCATCCAGGAAAAATAATGTTGAAGATTGTGATACATTTTTTTCAATTGGTTTATCTCTTAAATAGAATTAAATCAAATGCAAACTAAATTGGTAAAATAAAAATAACTATTAAAAGCTGTTATTGTCCCTTTTCGCACTTTGTATTTTGCTGTGTGAAAAAAAATTAATACCTACAGAAAGAATCCCTCTGAAATTAATTATGTTTTATAGAAAATAACATTGTAGGCATGAAATTAAGAATAATGAAAAATAAAAAGTTTCCCAATAGTTTTAAAGTACAGAGTGATTATAATTTAAGTCCCACTTTAAAATGCTATAAAAAAGAACCACTCGCCACAATGAGTTCAAATTTGAACTGAAGATACTTGAAGAAAGGGGAAACAGCAAAAAAAAAAAAGTTCCAAAGTGTATTAATAGATGGCGCTGTCAGTGGCATAAAAAAAGGGAATTCGGCTGCCAGTGATATTTTGAGTTGATATGACAACGTATTTGGCATGAGTTGAACATTAAACCAAATTATTTCCAAACTATAAAATAAAGATATAAAATGAGCACCATCACAAAAGTTAACACTCGTGACATAAGACTCATTGATTTAAATGCGTCAACACCAAAGACTCTGTTTTTCAAACAATTTTCATTTTAATTATATTTTTTTCACAATTCTATGTCACAAAAAACCGTGGAAGAAACATTTAAATTCATTTTTTAGCTGAAGTAAGCATTCTTATATGATACATTTCGCAATGAACCCAGTGACTGATTTTAAGAAATAAAGTTCAGAAAAATCATAATTCGAAGAAAGATAATTCAGCAAATACAGATATTTTTCTGTTTAATTATTTAATATATAGCAGTTATATTACTTTGGGTAAACTTTTACTGCTAATCTACATCAAGGAGGAATTTTATAAAGTATTGCAAAATTTATATTAAAAAATATTTCTTGGAGCAGATATTTTAAATTAAACTTGTCCGATATGAGAAAAGTTTTCAAAATCAGTCATGTTACAGTTCAGCAATTTGTTAATTTTATTTATTTAGAAAATCTTTTATAAGAGGGGGGGAGTCACTAAGAAAGGTGACGAAGAAGCCTGCATTTCACGTTCAATTTGCGAATTCACTCTGTTGACCATTATATAACAGGAACATTACTTAAATGATCTACCTGTGTTCTCTGATGCCAATGCGCGGACTGGTAGAGCTAGCGCTGTAACCTTTGGCATCCCAGGCTTCAGGTTCGAATCCTGGCGGCGGCATGGATGTTTGTGAGTGGTTCGGAATCCACTTTAAACTGTAGGTCCCGGTCTGTTTAGACCTAGTGTGTACAAGATGACCGTAGAGCGACAAACAAAACAAAACTGATGCTAATACAATTTCAGTCAAACATTGCAGCAGCTATTGCATCTGGAGTTTTCAAGTAAAAACCTCCAGATTCGTTGAGTAAAACCTCTTTTAAAATAAAATCCTATTTTCGTTTTTAAGGGGGGCTTGTTAATATTTATTAAATTTTAAGCTGTACATTTGTATACAATTTATTTAATTTGCATAAAGTAGTAAAATTATCATACAAAACTTCTTTTTAATTTTTTTTCAAAAATAAAAATTAATTTTTTTAAAATATATATTTTACGATTTTTAGAAATTTTAATATTTTTATTTAAATTTTTTTAATTAATCTTTGCAAGGTTTCTTAGAACTTTGTGCTTGGAATTTGATGAATTTGTTTGAAACTCTGCACATGGAATTTGATTTTGAATATTTCATACACTATAAGAAATAGCCGAAAAACAAAGACTGAATTTTGTAAGATGTTTACAAAAACTATAACCTTGGCATTCATCACATTCCATACAATATTTAATATATTTAATTGTCAATTGATAAGATCTGTTGACGTTGTTGAACAAGGAAAAAAGAAAAAGGGTATTAAAGTTAAAAATTTTTATAAAATAAATAAAAAAAAAATTAATGTAGCATTTATTATTACGTAAATTAATTATTATTCAATTATAAAAAAAACATGTATTTGTTGTCCATGCAACAGAAAAAGAGAAGAATTTCAAGAATTTGTTAATTTAGCGAATATTTTCGTTAATTTATGGCAAAATATTTGTTAATTTGGCAAGCTATTCATCAAAAGGCAAAATATTCGTCAATTTGGCAAGATATTCATCTTGTCAAAATTTTGTCTATTTTAATTCAAAATATTTGTCAATTTTAGAGAAATACTCTTATCAGTATTTCAAGCAAATAATATTTGACCATTATGAAATGGATCGTAATGTTTTTTTTTTTTAATTTATCCACATTTTTTGCAGGTGTTGTAAAGTGCACGATCATTGTTATGGCATGTCTGAACCAAAGTGTTCTAATGAACCAGTTCATATCGTCCAGTACATGTGGAAAATAGACAACGAAACAGTTATCTGTGGTAAGGCTTCATTTGTATATTAAACTGTGTTGAAATGTGTTATGTAGATACTTTTGACTTAGCAGCTATATTTACTTACCTTAAATTATTTACTACTTTTTAAAAGCTCAACAAACTTGTTAGTAATGCAAGATAAAAGTTTAAATTATAATACAGAAGATATTTGTTGCATATTATAGTATGCCAGCGATTAAATAATAAAATTGTACAATTGCAAATAATTCATCACAAAAATAAAAATAATATTGTTTTAAACAAAATGTTAATTCATAATTAACATTTTTTTCCCTAAATATCTCAATGAAAAATATTTCAGTTATTAAACACATTATTATTTTTACATTCAATATAATAATAAATTCATGTTTTGATGTATTCAATATTTTAAGCAGTAGATGTATCTCTTTAAATCTCTTATGGCCAAAAAATCTCCAATATCTTATGGCCATTCATAAAAATTGTCCAAAAGTATTTAAAAATAAACTAGGAATAAATCATTGGTATGGTCAGATAATGTGATCTAAAACTCTATGTAATCGATATGTGATCAATAATCACATAAATGTTTAGATCAAATTATCCGACTGGTATATGATAATTTAGACATATTTGATTGATATGTCATATTTTCTGATTGATAGATGTGATCATCATGTGCTCAGTTCTTAAATTGAAGATTGTAGAAAAAGAGAGAAGTAATGACGAAAATTAAGAGAAAATTACTAACTTCAACTGGAATTATATGTTTTTAAAATGAAGATAATGTTCTGTTCTTCTTTAAATGGATTTTCGTTATTAATCGAGGCAGAAAAAATTAGAAAACACCTAACGCTCACAAAATATATATGGCCACATAAGTGAGTTTTAAGCGGAAGATGGAATGAATTAAAATAATTCACACATTTTGGCCGTATTGATTCTTTATATTTTTCACTAATAGTGCAAGTTCGTTTTACAGAATTTTCCTCGCGATGCCTAGTAGTTTTTTCAGTTAGATTTGTTAAGCTAATGGTCTATGTCAGGGATGGGCAAACTACGGCCCGGCGGAAGGTTCTATCCGGCCCGCGGATAGAATTTTAATTTGCCGGTCCGAGGCAAATTAAAAGAAATATATATTTATATATTATATATCCATCTCCTTTTCTACTTTGATTAAAAATTATTTTTTTTCTTACTTTTTTTCAAAGGACTGTTGATCTTTTTTACTTTCTCTATTTTTGTTCTACAAAACATAAATCGGCGGAAATAGCAAGCACAGACTGCTTTCAATCGGTAAAGTGTTAAAAGCGGAAGTTTTTTGTTAGTTATAGCTGTAGATTGGCGCCAACAAGCATCATCTCTTTCTCGGGAGCAGACATATGGGAATCCAATATAGATGAACAAGTGTTTTCGACTATGAAACTTAAAAAGAATTATTTCAGAAGTAGACTGACAGATGAGCATTTAGCCTCGTTCCTTCGATCAGTACATCTTACTTCGAACCTCAATATAAGGAACTTTTAAAAATGAAATCACAATTTCTTTCATCTAATTAACATATCTAAATTGTAATACTTGTATATTGTATTTAAAATTTTAGAAAAATTTATCTTGGCCCGCCAAACTTTTTTTTTTTCCGATTTTTTGGCCCGCGACCGAAAAAGTTTGCCCACCCCTGGTCTCTGTAGTTTAGTGTAACACCACAAAGAAATGCACGCATTTTTAGAACACTGATTCTTTACAAATGTAGTAAATTCGTCTGACACAACTTGATTGCGATATTTTGGATTGCTATATTTTGGTTTTTCAGGATAGTGGTTTTTTTTGTAAATACTGATAAATACTGACTGACTTTAACGTTATAGTACTAAGAAATGTTCTTACTTAGAATAAAATATTAACAGTAAGAAAAACAACGAGTTTTCCAATGTTGTGATTTTGGTACAAATGCTTTTCAACATATTCTTAATGAAGAAATAATTAAAATAATTTTGTTAAACAAACTAACGTGTATAAAATGTTAGTATCTATGTAGGTAAAAAAATAAAAACATGTACTATTAAACAATTAGATGAAGCGTACACTAAATTAAAAGGAAAGATATTAAACACTTGAAATACAGGACAAGTCATTAATTTCGTAGCTAAAAACAAAAAGAAATTTTGAAATTCTGTCGGTTGCCATTTTGAAATATATTCAGGAAAAAAAAAGACAAATATTACGCAATGTGTTAAGTTGCTAACAGCCAAAAGCTAATCTAAGATTATGAATAAAATAAAAATTTAAGTTTCTAGTGATTAAAATACAAAATATTAATAGAAATTATTTTCAGTAACATTGAAATTAAAAAACTAAAACTGGTAATATTATGCGTGCTATTTTTATAATTGATTTAAAGTTCTTTTTCGTACGGAGCTCCAAGAAATGAGGGGAAAGTCGCTTTGACACCCTGTGTCATGAATGGACAACTGGGCTGTCATGGCACCATGAATCACTACTAGAGCATTCGAGTATCGTTTGCAATGCCACCTTTAGACCATTGCTGCAGGTATGGATAAGATGTGCCGCTGTTAACAGAATTGAAGCCTTCACCATAGGACCTTCAAACACCTGCATGGTGTACTTCTTAAGAGCTTCATTGGTACTTTTGTATACAGGGTACTTCAAGGTGACTATTTATTGGCAAGGGTGGACGCATACCAATGTTCTCTAATGGTCCTAAGTAATGCCAATCATGTCACATCTCCACATGTCATTAACACAAACTTTTATTGTGATTTTAGTAACAGTTTAACAAGCCCTTCATGGCGCGCTAGTTCTTAAGGCAATGGGTATATATACATATATGTTTGTTTATTACATTTTTTCATAATCATTTGGTTTTTAAATGAAGTTTTCATTTGTGTTTACTAAGAACATCAATAAATTTCCCTTTACGTCTTTCCTTTCTTCCTAGAATTACTTTAACCGAGTCTTTGAAACAGTAACCCAGCTATTAAATGTTTAATGCTGTATGACTGATAGTCGGAAAATTAAATTTTTATTCTTTGAGATCAACTATTTCAATGTCACAAAAATTGTCAGTTATTACTGCTTTAAAAGCAAATAATTATACGTGCTTCAATCACTTCAAGGTTAAGCATTCCTTCAAATTCTAAGACTCTGCTTTAAAAACTGTAATCTATTTATTAAAAGTTAGTTAAACTTACCCTGAGGGAATTCTCGCAATGGCGTTGGTAGTTTAGGCGCTTTGCAAACTTCCTTTACTGTCACGTTAATGACAGTATAGGAAATATTTTTAAATAATAAAAACTTTGCAATGCCATTTAAAATTTTTCGCAAAAACCCGTCAGTATTTAAATAAAAATTTCAAGATCGCCAGGAAAAATATGAAAAATTAAAATTAGAAAAATAGTTATGTTACTCTTATTTGTTATCCACATTTGTTTACATCGTGAAGAAGTTTTATTGAAAATTGTTGTTTTATTTTTAATTGTTAACTACAAGAAATTAAATGCATTCTTTTAGTTTTTATATTAATAAAAATTTAAATTTAATTTATATCTATACCGTAATTAATTCTTATTTTATGTTTTTGCATTGAGATTTTTTTGTGTCCTCTCATTTTTATGTTTCTTCATATTCCACATGAAAAAAATAGCTTAATTTAGGAGATGCTTATAAATTAAAAATTTTTGTGATACAAATAAATACTCAATAGAAATATGATATAATGTTATCATGCCTTTTTCTCTAACTTCATAGTCTTGTAGAGATTATTTAAAATAAAATTGAACAACGAAATAATTCTATTTTTATCACATATTAAATGTGTTATATGAATGAATATTTTTTACAACGCAAAAAATATTTTATTTTCTATTATCCTTAATTTTTCTATGATAATCATACTAACTAAAATATAAAAATTAATATTAATAATAAAAAAAAAATTGAAAGACTTATTCTGTTCAATCTTGCATGGAAAAAAATTGAAGAAAAATTAACGGGAAAAGAAGTTAATAACGTTAATAGAAAAGTTAATATCGTTAATATTTTAGCCGCGTTTGTCAATTTTATGAACAATTATTACCTAATTTTTATACAATTAATAAATATATTAAATAAATAATTATACCTAAATAAATATTTATTATAATATACAAGATAATTATACCTAAATAAATATTTTATTTGTTTTTAGACTATTCTACGAATATTCGACAAAAGTTTCAATTTCATTTTCCAATATTTGTTAAAAACCAAATAAATAAAACTGGTAGATATTTTTCAAAAAAATATGAGTTTTCGCCGTGAGTACCAAAAAAAAAAAAAAAAAAAACATAAGATTCCTTTCATTAATGTATAACACCTTTGAAAACATTTCTTGCATTTACATTTTTATCAAATCTTATTATTATACTTCATTCTATGTCTATTCTAAACATTATAATATTAAATAGAAGAATGAAAAAATATTGAAATTGATATTGCCTGAATTGAATTTGTTGTATATTTTGCGCAATGAAATACTAGATGTTTACAAAACAGAGAGTGAGAGAAAATGGATTTTTGCTGGTAAGTTCGCAGAAGTATAGGTAAGTAAAAAACGCTTTCTATTTTGAAATTTTACTTCTATATTTCAGAGGACGATGAATCCAACTGCGAATACAGCGTGTGCCAGTGCGACAAAGAAGTAGTGGAATGCATCGCACAGAACAATCACACCTACAGCGAACATTACAGGTTTATTAGGAAGTTCAGGTGATGGGCTGTGAAATTAAAGTTCTTTGAAATTCATTTCTATTTGTGCGTTTGTCGAACAGAAAATTCATGTAAATTGTGTTGTGTTAATAAGTATATTTTTGCTAATAAAAAAAAAAATACGGAAAATACATGACTGGTATTAATTGAATTTAATTTTTAATTTGAATGAATGAATTTAATTTAATTTTAAGTTAGAATAAATTAAAGTTAATAGATAAAATAAAAGTTAATCTTAAACCAATAGAATGAAATTATTTAAATTTAATTTCTAAATAAATATTTTGATAATTATTTTAAAATTCTGAGTTCTAGTAGTTTTTTGTAACTTCTGATAATTGTTTCTACAAAATGTGGTCTTAAAGAATGGAAAAGTATTTTCAGGATAAATCGGTTCTGTATGAACGCATTCTATACTCACTTTGTGTAACAGATTCAGGGGCCTGAATGGCCGAGTGGCTAACGCTCTGGCGCTCGGTACCACAGGTTTCGGGTTCGAGTCCCGGCGGTGCCATGGATGTTTGTAGTGGTTCGGAATCCACTTTAAACCGTAGGTCCCTGTTTAACAAGATCGTAGAGCGTTGCGGGGGCATTGTTGCTGCAGCGTCCGTAGCTTATCTTCAAGTTACACGCGCCCCCTGGGTAGTGCAAAGTGAGTAACGTCTGTGCAGCGCTTTTGCCTTAAGGCATCCAAGACCAAGCTGTCTAAGTGTTTGCCAGCTGCATTAGAAAGAAAAAAATGTAACAGATTCGGCATTATTTAGAGTCACTACGGGATACACTTAGATGGAAAATGTGAGGTTACTATGCCAATCTTGAACGAAAACCTTCAATATGTTGACATCTGCAGGATTATACCATCTGATTCTCATACTGGAGCATAATGGAATGTCTTTCTGACGTGCGAATTTATCACGCCTAACTTCAACATAGAAAAAGTATATTTTGTTTCAGCATCTATTGGTTTCGGAAATCAGCACTGTTGGTTCAGAAGTTTTGTTTGTTGCTCTACTGTTATTTTTGTGCACACTTTTAGGATAATTAGATCGGGACCTACAGTTTAACGTGGATTTCACACCACTCACAAACATCTCTAGCACTTACAGGATTCGAACCTGAAGCCTGTGGCACCAATGGCCAAAGATCACGAGCCAATTGTCCATCAGGCTAATTGGTTCCGATGTTTGATGCATTATCCACCACTAATTAAGTACTTGAGAACTAATTAATTGAATTACTTGAAATTACTAATTATTACTAATTACATGAAATTACTTGTTTATAATACATCTGTGGTTTAACAAATTTAATGTATATTTTGCTAAAAAATGATTTTTATTAGGCACTAATTTTTTTCTTTTCATGGAAATATAAAATGCACATATGAAAAAAATACGAGATTTAAGATATAAATATTAAAAAAAAAATTAAATTTACAATAGCGTTATATTTTAAAAATATAACAATATTTTACAGAAGCAAAGCGAAAGAAACCACATTACTTCTCCTGAATAGACAAAAATCTGTCAAACATGACGTCACAATAATCTACATACAGGAAATGCTTTTGTAAAAAGTCGCATGATTTCATTCTTAATTAAGTAAAAACGGAAAAATACCCCATTGTACGTCACTATTGAAAAAGAAATCTTGATAACGTGCCAAGCAATTTGTTTTGTAGTTACCGTTCCAATTAAAATGGCAGGAAACTAGTGTTGACGTCGAAATATGTTAAGTAAGATAAAGAGAAATAAAATATCTTACGCTGAATTGAAAAAGTCTTGAGAAAACCGGTTTTCCGTCCAAACTAGTATATGGAATTGCGAAACAGCTGGACATATTTTTAAGAGACCTTTGTGGATGACCAGATTTTGATCTAGACACCGATGAGGAAAGTTAGATTAAATACGAAATTTTCCGCCCGTTAATTAATGTTGTTGTTTGTTGTTATCGTGTCCATGGATTTAAATATTATTATCGAAGTTAGATCAAGTCAAAAAGTCTTCACGATAGTGGTCGCAACGGCGCCGCTTCACTATACAGGACTTTCCTTAAGTTGGCCTCGATTGGCACCATACCCAATTGCAAACCATGGGGAGGAGTGCTGGGCACTCTAGAATGTGCTTAGGTGTTAGGAAAGCGCCTTTAATTAATGGAATATGTTATGGCGACAACTAAAAGTTATAATGCGGAAACAGCCCGACCAATCCTCAAATCTGAAGGATTTCAGGATAGAGTTCCGAGAGGGAAACAACCAAAAGGAAGGAATGAAGGTATTCAGAAGGAATCAACCAAAAAGACTGAACTTTAATAAAATTAGTAATAAATTAAAATTTTAGTATAGGAGTTTGATTATGATTTTTTTTTATTTAAAATTTTATAAACATCTAAGAATTTTAAAAAATCAATGGATATGCGTAAAAATAGAAAAATGGCTTTAGATTAAATAAATAAAAAAAGACACGAAACTTTAATGTGTAACTAAAAAGAAAAAAGAATCAAATTGAGGCAACCATAGAAATTATGTAAAAAAGAATATTGGCTTGGAGAAGGAAATCTTTGATAAAGCTACAAACCAAACCACATAGAGAAGAAAAATAATGGTTCCTTTACAAAACACCTGTACAACTCCATACATTCCACAGCGGACATATTTGATCCTATTGAACACATATGGAATGAATATGATAGTAGAGTTAGAAAATATAACATATATACAACTTTGTTACCCCAGGCTTGTGCATGGATGTTTGTTAGTTCTTCAGAATCTACGTTAAACTGTAGGTCCTTGTCAAATTAGCCTAAAAGTGCACAAAAAGTGACCGTAGAGGGACAAACCAAACCACACAGATAAAAAAGAATGGCCCCTTTAGAAAATATCTACACAACCCCATACCTTTCAAAGTGAACAAATTTGAATCCCACTGAACACGTATGAGATGAATATGACAGAAGAGTTAGAAAATATAGAATCAGAGATAAAAGTTTCCTTAAGAAATGTGTTGTTGCAAGCAGGATCTTAAATTATTTCGGGTACAATACAAAAATTTTACTGCTTTAATGCCAAGGACGTTGCAAGTAATCATTGATTCTGAAGATCAAGTTAAGATATTAAATTATTTTCAGTTTCATAAATTATGTTAATTTTCATTTCCTTTTAAGTGTTTGTACAATTTCGTGTTATGTGATTTTAATTTAATATTTAATTTAATTATTTTTTGTTTACCATTTTGAAGGTTTTTTTATAAATATAGGTAAACGCAATTTATATTTCAATATAAAAAATATTGCAGATTTTCTAAGTTTTTATAATTACACAGGAAAATGCCATGTTTTGAGGGGTGTATGTTGACTTTTGTGACTGATTATATATTAGAATGAAAAATTAATCTCTGGCTTTATCGGAGAAAATTATGGTTACAGTGAGATCCTTAACCTCAACTTAAATAGTTTCGATGAGTTCTGATAAAAACGTGTTTAACAGGCAAATGAGAGAAAAAATATCTTCAAGGATTCAGATAATAATTACAGCTGAGAAATCTGCTTCGAGAAAACTCTGAAGGCGTTTGGCT